>VXAY01002891.1:255745-285740 GCA_013399855.1 Oxyruncus cristatus
GGGTGCACGTGGGTCTTCAAGGCTGTGCTTAACTTTCCAGCTGCAAAAGAAATCTGCTGATGCTCATGTACAGGAATAAGAATGTTGGGACCTGTGTGTTGGTTCTGGCAGGATCGGGATGGAGCTTGGGACACGCTGGACCAAACAGCCACAGGGGGTTCAGCTATGACACCTCCCCAGGGAAGTTGCTGCTGTGAGTTTCCAGACCTCATGGTAGCAAGAGTGGAATAAGTTGGTTATTAAAAGTAACCTCTCCCACACTGGTGGCACCTGGGTGACTGTCACTGCAGTGACCAGCTCCGGGACACGTCTGCCGTTCCACTGCGGCAGCAGGGATTCCCACAGGGCCGGGTGATGGAGAGAGTAAATAAAACGTGTCAGATGGAGCCATATGACTCAGTTACTGCCTGGTTTGTTCAGCTGGGCTGACAGCAGCAGAAACACTCCCCCAGGTACTTGATCTTTGTGTCTGAGGTCAGGGAAGGGATGACAGCACGGGACGACTGTGCCACAGGACAGAGGAGGCTCAAGCTGCCGCCAGAGATGTGAAGCCCAAGGGAAGGCTGGGGTTTAGCACAGGCCCCCCTGCCCTCCAGGGCTTCCCATGGGGCAAACTTGTTGCCTTTATGCTTCTCTGCAAGAAAATAAACTAAGCCAAGCCCAGAGTCAGGGCCCCAGAAAAACCCTTGGCGGGTCCCAGGGACAATGGTGGTTCATCCCCATGGTTTAACAAGTGCTTTTTGAAGCACATCCAGACAGGCTTGCCCCACTAGAAGTTAATCTTCTATGGTATGGTGTCCTTCTGGGGCGGAGAGCGGTTGTCCCAGGGTGTTTTCACGATGATGGATTCTTAGTTTAGAGAAACAGAATTCTTGGATTAATTTTTTTTTTTTATTTTTTAATCTGAATCCATCACAGCAAAAAAAAAAAAAAAAGGCAAATTTCAGTCTAGGTTTAAATCAATAGGAGGAACGTGATTTAAAAGGGACAGAGGTATCTCTTAAAAGTTTCTCTGCTTTTTTCTTAGAGATATAAGTTGAAAGTTTCAGTATAAATCAGAAAAAGTTTTTCAACATGACCATTTCAAGAATTGCCAGAAAAAACTCTCCCCTTGGCCGAGCTGAGCCTTCTGGCTCTCCAACAGCATTTGTCTGGAGGCTGTGAAGCTCCAACCAGGCAGTGTCCCTGGGGATGGACACCAGCTTGCTGCACAAGCAAAGTTTTATTCACATTTATCAGCTGTAGCGAAGGAACAAGGACCTGGTTTATGTGTGGTCAGGTTCTCAAACAAATATAGAAATATATATTCAAGCTATCTGGGAAAACAAACATCTGGCAGCTCAGCCAAGAGCAATACACAGCGGGACGCCCGCTCTCCGCGTGTCTCTGCAGTGCAGAGGGACAATCCACGGGGACGGAGCTGCATTCTCGGGATTTAACTGCTGTGCCCCATCGAGCACGTCTGAGCGTGCCCCCCTGTGCACGGGGGTGGTTGCTGCACCCTGCTTGGTTTTCCTCCACAACTGCAAAGAAGTTCAGAAAGAGTTGTTCCGCTTTTTGAATTTTCTTCCGCTGTCAACAATTGATTTTTTTTGTTTTGTTTCTTTTATAATGCTCTTTTTTTTTTTTTTTTTTTCTCCTTGCTGGTTCTTTCTGGCAGCTTTCTGCTTCAGAGGGGTGCTCAAGTGGCATCTGCAGGCATGTCACAGCATGAGGGCAAATGCTGGCTTTCAAAAGCTTTTGGATGAAACAGGGAGAAGGGACTGAAGGGCACATGCAAGCTCAGCGTTACCTCCCAGATTTTTGTATGGACCAGAGACACATCTTGGACAGCATTTACACAGATGCCTGCATACAAAATCAAATTCATTGGCTGACCCCTCCAGCTGCCCTTGGTTGCATGCTGTACTCCACTGTGCTTCTTAAAACCATTAGTGACAGTTAAAAGCCAACCAAAAAAAAAAAAAAGGAATCAAAACTGTCTGGTGATTATTCCTACAGCCCAAGGAAAATGGGGTTTAATGAAGCTGGCTGGGGTCCACCACCACCCCCAGGAGTGCAGCACCCATCCCTTAGCCAGGAGCAAAGCCCTGGTGCTTCAGGAACAAAAATATCTCAGAGAACACCTAATACACTGAAACACCACCGATGGAAGAGAAGGGAAATGCCCGCCTTCCATGGAAATCAATCCAACAGTTCATGTGCTGCCGGTGTGAGGCACGAAACCCCTCAGTTTCCTTTCCCTCAAAGTTAAAAAAAATTGTTTAAAATATTGGTGATCAGAGCTGCCCTTATTGAAAACCCAGCCATGTATTCTCTATAGCAAGAGGCAGCAGAGAACAGAATTAGCCTTCTTGATAAATGAAAATCTACCTGGTCCCCATTCGTTCTCTCCGTGTGCAGGAACCCAAGAGCAGAGACGTGTATAATTTAATCTGCTGTTTTCTCTCAGAGGCAGTTGCAAACTGTGTGGCTTTCTAGGCACATCCCTGTCTGAATGTCTCCTTAGAAAGAGCAACACCAACCACATCTCTCCCCTCTCCAGCAGCACTCAGACCCTGCAGCAGAATGTAAACAGCACTTCTCCCCAGCTGAAAGGGGGTTGGGGCTTTCCCGTTTCACAAGACGGGGGAAAAAAATACGAATCCCCACCATACACACTGAAGTGACAGAGACACAATATTAAACAGTCAGCTCAAATAAAAATTCCCAGCAAGGCTGCTCCGCAGCCTCAGCCGGTGTGAGGGAACACTGATGCTCAGGTGGCTGAGGTTTGGTTGGCCCTGACTCTGAAATGCTGACACCAGCCATCATTTGGCCAGCAGGCAACATATGGGCACGTCCAACATGCAGAGAACAAGCCAGAGCACACCTCTCACCCAGAAATGTCTGGGGGGTTCTCTCTTTCTGTACTTATTCACAGTCCTGCTTCAGTGTTGGATGGGACAGTAACGGGGCTGAATACTGCAAGGGAGAAATGGAAGGATGGATAAAATACACAACAGCAGTGGCTGTTTCGATTTGGATTTGTTTGTATGTTTTGGTTGTTTGTTTTTTCCTTTTTTTTATTAGTGTTTTGGCTTTTTTTTTTGTTTTTATAGAAACCTTCATATCCAGCACACAGGGACGTGGGAAGCCCCAGTTCCATGGCCCGTTAGATGAAGGTGACCAGTCTCATTACTAAAAGGCTCCAGGACCACCCAATGACACCCCCAGGGTCCTCGGTGATGCTGCTGGCACAGGGTGACACTCACCGGGTTCTCCGCGCCGGCCGGGCTTCCCTCGCCTCCCTGGAGGGCCTGTGGGGAGCAGAGAGCACAGGGTTAGTGATGCCCCATGGACAGAGTTCAGGAGAGGACCCACCACACGTCCTTCCCTTCAGATCCAGCCCACCTCATGTCTTCCCTACCTTTCCCAACTACCAAAAAAAGCAATCAACAGGTTGCGCATCTTAAATACCACTCTTTCACAACACGCAGAATTTGGGTGGAAAAACCAAGGTCAGGCTCCCAGTCAAGCAGGTGTTGAAGTTATTTGAAAGTACTGCTCACATAGTAGAGAGAACCAGGTCTCACACGCTCTGAAACTCTGGAAAAAAACTTTGCAGAGAGGGTGGCAGCGCCGTGCAGCCCCTGAGTGCTGCAAAGGCCTGTTACAGGCTGGGAAATCACAATAGCTCAAGTATTATAGCAAGGAACCCTTTGTAAACCTTTTGGTAGTAATCATTACCTGAGTCAGAAATTTTTTTGTGCAGATGGTCATACATTTATGATTTTTGACCCAGGTTTCAGACATAAAGCTGGCTTGTAGTCTTACCCTTCTGGGCAGCAAGGGCTAAGGGACTGATAAAGTACCATGAATAACAAAATACCTTTAATTAAGGAAAAAAGGCACTCAAACTACAAACACAGACGCAGAACACTGCTCCAGCACACACAGAACATCCAGGTCCCTGACAAAGCCATAACACCATGTCTTTCGTGCCCATGTGCTGCAGCCTCTCTGCTGCAGCCAGGCTTCCCTGCCTGGGACCTGGCAGCATTCCCTCTCCCACAACACCTGCACTGCCAGGTTGGAAGAAAAAGCCACTTTTTGTGCCCTTGTGCAGCTGGTCAGCCAGCTCTGCTGGAGCACTTGCTGAGTGACAGCAATGTTTAACAAAAAGCAAGGGCTCGCTTTTTGTCTGCGAAACTACACTGCTCCCCCTCTCCTTTCTGCTAAAAAGGATGGTAAACAAAGACAATCAAATATTTCTGTGCTCCCATCAGAATTTCCCGTGTTACATAAAGAGTTCTGTGCCCAAATGTGCAACTGCATCTCCAACAGCTGGAATTTCAGCTGTGGGCTGGAGTTCTGCACTCCCCCTTCCCAGACCACCACACAGTTCCAGCAGAAGCCCTGCCCTCACAGGGGCTGCAGTGGGAGCCCCAAGCCCCACTTGGTCCCTTGTAGCCAGAAGCCCCAGGTACCTTCTCAAGGGATTGTTAGAAGTGTCTATTGTAAATCCCAAATTGACTTCCTTAAGAGTTTCTGTGGGTGAGGCAAAATAAAAAAAAAAAAAAATGAAAAAAAAAAAAAAAAAAAAAGAAAAAAAAAGAAGCATATTTTCAGCCTCATTAATTCTTGAAACCACATTACACCCAGGAGAAAGGTTTACTGCCCTCCCTCCTGAAGTCAAGCTGCCACAGAGAGCAACCACGATTGCGATGAAGCACCTTTTCCAACCTTGGAGACCAGATGTGACTGTGCAATTAGAGCCCATCTACCTGCAGCACCCTCCTGGCTAATTGTGGAGGTCTGGCCCCCAGGCAGAGCCCAAGCCCCAGCAGCCTTCAGCCTCCCTCGGGGTGTGGAGGCTGCTTTAAACGCCAGCTTTGCTTAATCCTTCCCTGGCTTCTGACAGACTCCTCCTGGATGTTTAATCTGGAGTGGCTCGCTCGTAACCATTTTGCTTTACCTGTGCTGCTGGCAGCAGGCAGAAAGCACAGCGTGTTTTTTAGGGAGGAGGAAACGTCCTAATGAAGGTGTAGGAGAGGGAGGCCAAGTTTTTAAACAAAGAGTGATGAGTTGGTAGCGATGCTTTGAGGCAATTTAAAAGAGGGTTGATATCAAAGGGCAAGAGCCCGGAGCTCCCACGTAAGGCTCAGGTTGGAGCCATTCAACTGAGAAGGTGAGAAACCTGTAAGGAATCAAATATTTTGTATAAAAAGGGAATTTAATGCTGATACTTCATTTTTTAAATAAGTTTAAGGGATTTCTTTATTTTTCATGCCACAAGGGAAAGTTGACTGTTGCCTACACTGACACATGTTGTCCAGAGAGGTGGTACCTACCCCAACCCTGAAGATATTCAAGGTCAGGTTGGATGGGGCTTTGAGCAACCTGATCTGGATGAAGATGTCCCTGCTCATTGAGGGGGCTTGGGCTAGATGATCTTTAAAGGTCCCTTCCAATCCAACCTATTCTACAATCTTGTAATCATCAGTCTCCAAGAAAATCTGTAAAATGGGTGCGGCATATGGAATTACAAATATATTTTATAGATCTTGCTTGTGGCAAGTGTGAGATAACCAAAGTTTAAAGAGGAAAAATTAAAAAACCCATTCTCCTCTATTTTATTTGTTTTTACCTGAAAGTAATTTGGTAAAAGAGAGAGAAAAAAAAAAGAGATATATTTTAGAAACCAAATCTAGAATCCTGCTGCCATTTAGTAGCTGGATTAGGAAACATGTCTGAGGAGAGAAATCTTGGTGGGGATTAAAAGAAAGAACATCATACCCAGTATCTACTTTGGGCAAGAGTTGCAAGTCTCAGTCCTGTGATGCAGAAGTGGGTGAGCAGAAGGACAGGGAGCTCCCAGCTCTGACAGCGAGAGGACACCACACAGGAGCAACCCAGGAGTCATTAATGCCATCTGCAACCTGGTAAATCAATTGTCTGCATGATTGGGAATTATTATTTTAGCAATTTCTAGCCTAT
Source organism: Oxyruncus cristatus (assembly GCA_013399855.1). NCBI lineage: Eukaryota > Metazoa > Chordata > Aves > Passeriformes > Cotingidae > Oxyruncus > Oxyruncus cristatus. The sequence goes on from VXAY01002891.1 coordinate 261,725, forward strand.
TCTGGGCCCTCAGCTTTGGATGCTGCTGAATTAGTTGGGCATAAAGTGAATTTGTATTAAACCTCTTGTTTCCAGCCCCTTTAAGAGACTACAAAGGAAATTAAGGAGGCCTGGGAATTTGTTTGAAGATAAATGTTCACTGTAAACTGTTACCTAATGACTCCACCTCCCAAGACCTTGCAGCCTGATGCTTGTTCGATGTAATTAAGATTTATGTTGCATTAAAGTCAATTGGGCAATAGCTGAGTCTTTGAACTGTGCCAGCTCCACTGTATCAGTTCTGGGAGTCCTCTATTTACATTGTTATGAAAGGCAGTTTTGGAGAGCAGAATGAACACAAAGCATAACACAGTCTATTTTTAAACAACTTGTCACGTTCAAGCTAAACAGCCTTAATCCAGGGCATAATATGTAATTTCTGACAACACCATAAGCTCTCCAGTGAGATGATAGATTTAGTAACCCAAACCCAAAGAAAGGCAATGAAATATATTGTTGTTTGAAAATATTATGAGGAAGAGATGACGGATGCATCTAAATAATAGCTTCTCGGAAACAAGGTAGAAAGTTCACAAGACAGACCCACAATTGCTGGGTAGGAGCCACTTATGTCATCTACCGTGGGCAAGTAAATGAAATATTAAAAAATCAACATCACTTTGTAGCTCACACAAAATATTGACAAAAGCCAAACCCATGTACTTGTCCACAGTGCAGTAAATAACCTTTGTTTGAACTAATTTACCCACTGCGAATTGGGTAATTACAAATTGGGCTGCTTGACGAACGCTGTAATCCATCAACACCAGGAGAACAGATCTGTGTGTTTATTGTCTTTTTACCCCTCGTAACTAGATGAAGTCTGGTCCTTAACCCACGTTCCCATGGTTAAGAGGCTGCGTTGTTGCCTCCCATCCCTTCAGCTGCACGGGCAAATTGTTGCCTGGGCAAGTTCCTGTTGGGCACGAGGTAAAAACCTCGCTGAGGACAGTTTACAATGCTGGTTAGAAAGAGCCTGGTACCACAGCCCAGAAAAACCCCACTGAGTACAGACACTGATTTTTTTTAAATGTTGTGCCAGCAAAGAACATTTTACCCAAGAACTTGCTGCACCATCTTGTGCTTTTCCTTTACATTTCTCCTACACATCACCCTTTTCCACTGAGAACATGCACACAGACGTGTGTACCATGAATCTGGGCACGTCTCTTCCTTCAAGCCATGTGCTGCTTGGGCTCTTGATTTTTGGGTATGTTGATCCAAAGAAGCTAGGAAGATCCAAAGAAGTAAAAACCTTGGCCGAGTGAAATGAAGACTTTTCTGACTGGATCCTTGAATCAGAGGGGTTTTTTTCCCCCTCTTGCAAGCACAACACAGTGATCTGATCATGCTGTGACCTCTCAATGATAAAGGTTGAGGTTACTTTCAGGACCTTATTTTCTAGAGCAACTCATATCTAACATATTGTGCTCTAACACAGTATTAAGGTTTACACCATTGTTTACACCACTTGTGGCTGCATTTAATTTTTGGAGGTTTTTCTATGAGCTTGAAATGGCTTGTTTCCCCTTCTTCCCTTTTGGCATTTTTCAAGTTGCTTTCAACATAATCAGTGTTTTTTCAGTTCAGAATGAATCGACCAGAAGAATAGCTTGAACAAATCGGTTGGTTCAGCCACTCTTAGAAAAGTTTGACTTTGTTTTTTTTTCATATGGCTTCACTTAGAAGGAAGGAGAACTTTGCAGCAGAGCACCGTGGGGTCTGGTACCGAGCGCGAGGAAACCACAGCCCCGGTCTAGCTGGCTGTTCCTGCACAAAGGCCAATTTACTTTCTTGTTCCCCGGGGAGAAGGTTTATGGTTCATGGGCAGAAGTCAGATTGTGAGATGCTTGCTCAGCTGATACTCATCAGGTATCCAAGTCAGGCTGCGGCTCCGAGACCGCAGATCTGAGATTAAACAGTTTTGGGTCACAACACTTTGCGTGAACCTTTCTGGCTTCGGATTCCAACAGGCCCAGAGATTCAAAGCAAATACCAGAGGCAGATTGGAAACATGCAGCACCTACGGTCCACAGAGGTTTTCCAAATAAAGCAAAATAGTAATATCTAGATTCATTTCAAATTTGGCCCAAGTGCCCCAAAAGCTCTCCGAAATCCTGGGCTACGTTTTGTGTTGGGAAAAAGCCACCCAGAAAGCAACCTCTAAGTTGTTAGCTGGGGGAAAAGCTCCTTGCAGTTCCATAAGGGATCCAGTTGCTTTCAAGATACAAAAGAACCAACAATGTTTTCCTTCTTATACCCTCACACACTCTTTCTGAGCAGGGGTGCACACACAAGCATCCTCCTCACAATGCATCAGGGAGCTGGGCTCAACCTCAGGGAACAAAGCATTTGCTCCAGGACCCAAACTGGAATATTGCTGTTATTATTGTGATAATAACTGGGCGCTATTTAAAATATATTTTGACTAAAACCCCTCAAGACCTTGGCACTAAAGGTATAGAGCCTCAAACTCTGCTTTATCTGGAACTAAGCTAAAATGAGGGGTATGCAGGAGGAGATGGGCAGCACAGCTGGGGGGTGTCTTAAACTCTCCTGACAAGATTCAGCAGAGCAAATCCAAGTCCCAAATTTAACATTCCCCAGCACCAATAAAACCTGCACACAAGGTGTATTAGCTCAGTATGACACAGCCTTTAATGACCAGGGACAAACTGAGGATGTTCAGTGTCTTTTTAACTGTAGCGAGAGAAGTCTCCTCTTACCCTGGGTGGATGTTTATTATAAGAGAAATAAAAATATAATTGCTCACTCAAAAGCTCATTCAAAGAGTGAAGCGATACATTCACCCCCACCAAAACTGAAGTACTGGTTATGCTCCATTTAAAACAACTGAGATGGTGCTGCTCGCTCCATACTCTGGATTCCACCCCCACATCCCTAAACAACTTTTTTTTTCCCCACACCCAGAGACAGTTTCTTCAAACAGTCAAGTGCATATAGCTCTTTTGTTTAGTCACCAGGGCACGAAGATAAACTGAATTTGAGATATAAATTAAGAAGTGACTGGAATGAAGCCACAACTGCACTCACATCAAACATGGGATTTTTCTACTCTTGTTATGGCTGGTCTTACTCAGGCCATTTCCAGATAATACACTGGCACAGCTGCAGCACAGGGCAGGAGCAGATGTTTCCAGCATACCCCCCTCTATTTTTAAAACAAGAGGATGCATATTTTGGCAGCTGTGGGAGCTGCTATATGCAAGGTAAAGAAGTTTTCATGGCAGATTTCAGTTTCCCACATTTGCAGCCGAGGCAGCTGCTCCGGTGTGAGCCCTGGACAGAGACGGGAACTTTGAACATCTTTCACGAAGTGTCTGTGCACAAACACGCACATATTGGGTTTCATGTTGCTTTATGAGAACAGTGACCAGCTCTGTTCGTCGCCCCCATATGCTCCTGCACACTTAAAACACTCAGAAAAAGGGAAAAAAGGCATTCAGGTTGCAGTCCCTTCTTTTTAGAGATTTACTGGTTAGGTGTGGTTGTATCAACATGAATCTGGGAAATGAACAAGGTGCCTTTTCCTTCCATGGATACATGCTAGAAATCCTTGGGGTGATGGAGCTGGGGAGCAGAAGTGATGCCAAACTCACCCTGGAGCCCTCCAGTAGCATTTGACTGAAATTCATCATCCTTTTCTCTTCAGCACTAGGTAACGAAACATCACTGCCCGGAACAGATGAGCCAGAGGATCCCCTCAAGGTCTGCTTCCTCAGGAAACATTTGTAAACTGGTGTTTTTTTCCTGCTCAAATAATTACTAACATGAAGTCACCTCTGAAAAGAATCAAGAAATCACCACCAACAGATTTATTTGGCAGACAGAGATGATCAATGAATCACTAAATCTACTCCTGTGAAACACCAGCCTGTTTACCAACATAAGGAGCAGAAGCACATCTCAGGAGCACCTCTCCAGCATGAGACAGTTGCGTATTTCTTGCAGAAATAAGATAATTTCCTTCTTTCCCAAGAACTGCAGGACACTTCCGTAAGGTAAGCAAGATAACGAAGCACTTATTGCTTCCCTCAGTTTTCAGTTACAGCCTCACATTTAAACAAATTTGACATGCTGGATTACAAAATCTCTTGTGAAACATTCAGATCTGACACAAAGTACTTGGGTTTTGATGAATTGCAATCTTTGGAGCACGGAAGTACTCAAAGCTAATGCGTCTTATCTACAATCAGAATTAGCCATTCCAGAGCCAAGATCCCACAGAGAAAAAATAAAATACTCTTTGTCATTTTCAATATGTAAAAACTGAGAAGAGAAAACAGCAAGTAAGGACTTTGAGAGCAGCTGAATAATGTGGTTTCTTGGATATCTAGAGAAGATCCCACTAACTTTAAATTACAAGTGTATATAGAAGTTATATCGGAGACTTTAGCAAAAAAATCACATCCTTTTTATTTAAATGTTATTTTCACACTTGCAGACACATTCTGTGGATAATGCCCCTTCTGGCAGGATTTCCCACCCTCATTATTTCCCAGTTTCCTATGAAGGAGAGAACAAGCTGCCATGTGCAAACCATAAAGCATCCAAGGGACAGGGCCAAGTCCATCCTAAGAGCAAGCCCACAACCACAGCACAATAATATCACCAACAGTTTTTGCTTCCACCTTACAAATCAAATTCAACATAAAAATCAAAGTTTTCCTGTTTCCAAACTCATCCAACACTGCACTTACATGTCACAATTTCAGCATGTCTAAAAAAACCCAATTAAATTCTTCCTGCTGTGGTCTTCAAAAGAAACATTTTTCTCCTGTGTGAACCTCTCTCTCCACCCCAAATTTCCTGCGTGTAGGAGGCACTTCCTCCACCTTTGTAAGAATTATCTTGTTTTCTACACGTTCCTCCACAAGCATCATCATCATCTTTGTAAAGAGAGATCAGGAATATCCTGTCAAAAAAATAAGAAATCAGCTTCTGGAGTGCTCCTTTTTCCATTATCTACATTATCCCTTGACCAGGGCTACATGATACCATATGCTTCAAAAGACAGGGAAAGAGCACATCTTGTTGAAACAAAACCCAAACAGCAAAATCCCTTCCACGAGGATGAAGCCTTGTAAAATATAACTAAAGGCTGCACAAAACAAAACATCATTTTTTGTTTTATCACCACGACAGCACTGTCACACAAATAAATGGCTATAAAATGTGGATATCAACAAGGATGCCCCAAAATTATTTTGCCCCATATAAAACATCCAGTGAAACTCCCACACTGGGAATTTCAAGAGAATTAAGTGTTGGAAGACGGACCCAGATAATCCTTCTCTGAAACACTCGAAGTGAAATTGGTGTGTGAATTCACACTACCTGAATTACCCAACAAGCACTTCATTTAAGAATCAGACTCATTGATGTTGGAAAAGACAATTAAGATCATCCAATCCAACCATTAAGCCACCATTTCCAAGTCCCTAAACCATGTCCCTAAGTGTCACGAGAAGAAAGCAGACCCATCTGCAAGCAGAGAATTGCTGACCCAAGAAAATAAAGTCCTCTGTCTTTTAGGTAGAATAAAATCTCAGTAACAATGTCAACTTGCAAATGCAACCCACACGTGCCTCAAATGTCCTTATTTTTAGTTTCTATTAAAATAAGAAACTTTCAGAATAAGAATTTAGAATAAGAATTTTTGTAAGTCTCGATTTTGCCCCGCGATGAACAAAGGTGGGGCCACCCCAAATTCCTCTGGGTGCAAGCTAAGGGAGTCACCGACATGGGAGAGGACAGGGCATTTCTTGCCCTATGGGGTTTTTCTTCTCCCTTCTGCTAACATGTCTGCAACAAATCTTACAGGAGTATAAGCTCTAACTGTACATTTACAGCACAATTCAAATTCTCTGGAAATCATAACCTTTTGTGAAAGGGCAAGTGCATAACTGTATATTTGAGAGATACAGTCTGTGCCTAACAGGGCGTAGGAAACATTCTTTTTCACAGCTAGAAAGGTTCCCTTCTTGGTAGCATTTTTCCTAAAGCATGAAAGTCAGTGGTCTAAATTTAAATGCCACAGGGCCACAATATTTTTTAGTTATTTGAAACACTCCCTCTGTCTTTCCAACACTGCCCAAATGTGGTTGTCTAGAGGAGGAACTGGACAACTGAAAAATTAAGTTGCTCCACACATACAGCTTCTGGTTATTACCTGTGTTGTGGAGCATCCAAAGCCCTTTGAAACCTCTACTTAAAGTCCTTTTGGGATATCTGCCTTGTCAAAAATTAAGTTTTACCCTGAGGACTGGGGAAGTTTTGTTGCCAAAAGGCTTAATCATGGCTAATGCTTGGAGAAGGCTCTCTGGTGGTGTCACAGTCATCCCTTGGGAAGAGGTTTCACACAGTGGGAGGGTGTCCAGGGGAAAGCCTGGAGAGCAGCAGAGGAAGAGCAAAGCAGAAGTAGGAGAACAAGAATGAGAATAGAAGATCTGAGGAAAAAAGCAGCAAAATCAATCAAAAGCCAATTACATTAATGGTCAGAAAGAGCCTTCAAGTGCAATAAAATATCCCTACACATCACGTCAGACCAGCCTTGCAAGGATCTTCCTACTTGAGATATCTCCTGGAAGACTGGAGGTGAGAAGCTGAGTTCTCAATCTTGTGAATGCTTCATACATCAGGGTAGAAATTATAATGGAAAAAAAACCTGGTAAATTAAGTTATTTCAGTCCCAGAGCAGCAGAAACAATATACTTTGTTCTCACAAATTGGGACCAGGTAGGTTGGCACAAGTTCTTTGGTAAAGAAACAATTTAGCCTCAAATTTGAGACCAGAGCAATAGTATTAGATCACTTACTCAGGCTTAAGTTGTGAGCAGCTGTTTGGCTTTTATTTCACACAAAAGCCTATACTGTAAAAGGAATTCCTGGCCCATATTCAGATGCTATATTTGCTCATAAGCAGTGTTTCTCATTTGAGTCCTGATAATGCAATGAAATCAGTGATGAAAAATTTTTACAGAAGAGATGCAGAGGGGAAAAAAGTATTTCTTTTTGAAAAAACACTTGGGTTTTGTTGTTTGTTAAAATGCCTTATTTAGACTTTGAGTTTTCACCATGCTGGAGATTTAATTATTGACCTTGTCCTCATTTTAACTGAGCATATAATTAAAGTACGAGTGACTTCTCTCCCTGCCGACCTTGGGCAAACACCACATTGACTGTGTGTAAACAGTTTGCTTTTCCACCCATTTGAGATCCTTCCAACAAAGGAATACATAAACTCTTATGAAAAACATAGTTTCCATTACACAGACAGAAACAGCACGTGCTACAGTCATACTCATTCCCTAGAAAGAACAGTGTTTCCTGTAGCAAGTGTGAATTATCAAAACAATATAATCCCTTTTACTACTCTGTACCTGACCTACACTGCACAGCTTCCAGGAGAAATATGCTGAGGCAGTTGCAGTTAAAATTGCCAGGTGAGGTCTAAGTGGCCACACTTATAAGCATTAATAAATAAAAGCAATTAATGACTAACTTAAGAGCAGCTTTTGTGTCTCCATTTAAAGAATGAGGCTTCCAGCCATGCTAATCCCTGTCAAATCTGTATTCAATTAACAAGTAGGAGCACGATGGCTAACACAGAGGAACTGATTAATTAAAAAACAAAAACAAAACGAAACCAGAATAAAATCAAAGAGCACCATCACTTCCAGGTTGGGCACGGGCAATAGTCACACAAACCTATGTTAGTTACACAAACCTTGAAATATAGAAGAACAGTCCAGAATTTAATTACAACTTCCATCAGAAGATAAGACACCTCAAACCTAAGATACCTGGCCACAGAGACAGGAAACCTCCCTTTGTCCATGCCCAGGTCAGGCTGCAGAGACCAGAGTCAGGGTGCAGGAGAGCTCACTCCGGGCTGGGAATGCGGATGCTCAAGTACGAGGCTGGCAACGAGACTGAGAATAAAACAGCTGTAGGAAGACCAGGACCAAAAAAGAGGTGTATCAGCATGTATAAAAACATGGCTGAGACAGCAGAAAGCCTGTTGACACTTCTCTGGCACGTGCCATGCCTCAGAAGTGGGGAACAGGCCCAATTAGGGCAATGGCATGAGCCAATGTGCACAAATTTGCGAAGGCAAACTCTGTTACAGCCCCTTTTCTACTGTGTTTGGGGCCTGCTCTGGCCCAGAATTCAGTGGCAATGGTTGTTTCTATTGAAGTGCAAAGAGGAGATGATATATTGCTCACACATCTGGGAAATGTTTCAGTAACAACTTCATTGTGGCCCAAAATCCCCTTCTGGGCCAGTGCGTTGCCCAAAGCTGCTTCTGAGCACGTGGCTCAGCCGAAGGCCTTCTGAGGTGTGAGGTACATTGTGGAGCCCTGAAAGTGCATCTTAAACTCACAAATTCCCAAAGTGAACACTGTAATTTGTGCAGCCACGGCTCATTTGCTTACTCAACGCATCTCATTTGATGACCAGTCTGGTTTATTTGGCTGCATCAGGCTCACCGGTCTTGCAAATGGCTCAAAAAGCCTTAATGAAGTGACTGACTTTGCTCAGCTGCTTCTTCCAGATGTTTAACTCATTACCATTTACCCAAATGCATCTTTCAGAGGTATTTTAGACCATTTTCAGCTCCAGGGTTTCAGTTGTCTATAAAGCAATAGGTTTATAAATCTTTTGAAATGACAGCTAAACCTATTCTTCCCCATTTTAAAGTAAGACAGGAGGTTGAACAGGATAAGAAAGGCAGCAGTGTGGGAGATGTTCATGTTTTCTGATAGTGAAAAGCATCTTGACGATCAAACAGAAAATTTAAATTTTTTCTGACGATCCCAAGGTGCAAATTTTTACCTGCAGATACTTGAGTTTTATCATCTGTGCATTCTAGAGGTCAGCTAAACAAATGCTGAATTGCCAGTTTAACTTACCAAACGATATCCAGGAAAGGTTCAAAGGTTTAGAGGAGATGAGGTATTGTTGTTCTTAAAACATTGAGATGAGATGAAAAGAAAGAGGCAATTATTCTGTGCAAAGCTATCCAATATGTTACTAAGTTGGGACACTACCATCAGTTTCCACTTGTGTTTTAAGGAGTCCAAGTTTGAGAAAAACGGTGCGAAACATGGTGGGAGAAGGAAGCCAAGCCAAAGACACAAGAAAGGGAAAGACAAGAAGCATCTGACTTTCCTTTGCTTTGGTGTTAAGGACAAGTGCAGTGGTGGGATCGCATGGACCAAAGCTGCAGATGGCACAGGAGAGACAGCACATCCTTTTGGCACACCAAGGGAACAAAAGATTTGCCAAACAGAATCAAAGAGTAAGAGTTCACTTCCAAAATACGTCAATTTTTTACTTCGTTGAAGTATTTTATCATTTTATGAGCCACTTTGCCCACAGAGCACTATTTTCCAAGTCAGATCTTCAGGTACTGCACAAAGACTTTTACTGACTCTCCAAGTCTGCCTTGCTCTTGAAAGACAGTAAAAAATGGCAGGTCTCTCCCCAAAGTGAAGCAGCAGGGTTGGCCTTCATCTTACACTGATTAACATACAATGCCTATTGCTGCACCTTGCCAAGACTTTAACTAAAATCAGACCTGGATTTAAAATGCAACACAATAAGTCAGATCTCCTGCTTTCAATTTTGCTTTCTGGATTCCAGGATACACTTTTACACTGTTGATATACTGGATGTAATTTCACCTGAGGATCTAAAAGAATTTCAAGTAGAAACCTTGAGAGTCTTGCATGAGTGTAGATATATTGCCACTGAATTGTGAAATGGAGATAAATGAAGCCTTTGGAAGGGCAGTTATCCAAATATCGAAGCACAACAGATGAAAATTAGCACTGAAAGCAGGAAAAAAAATAGGACAAAGCATGTTGGTAGAGGTCACAGGATTATAATGTTTTCAAACCACTGCTTCAGATGTTTTTCTCCCCACAGATGAAAATTTTCTAGCACATCTGGCTCATTCCTCCAAGAATTGGGTTGGTGTCATTTGATTATTAATCAGTATTCATAATCAGCCTTTCAGCATTTACTGCATCCCTAGCTGAATGATGCCCAGCCAGTTTGTGTAACAGGACAGGACTAGGAGGGATTTAGGGAGTACTGAGCAGTGAAGCCCAGTCTGAAGGTGAAACCAAATCCCAACATCTCCACTCATTGTAGGGTTTAGAAAACATTCCAAGAATTCCCACCCTAAGAGTAGAAATACCGATAGGTCCAAGAGGGTTTTACAGAAACAAATATGGGTCTGTAGAACTGACATAAGAACTTAAGCAAAATAACCAAAAAAAGGTATTTCCCCCTCCTCCCCCCAAACCACTCAGTCTCAGAATCCGTTCTGAGTTTGGATTTTCCAGATAATTAGAAAGACCACAAAGCCAGTAAATTCCCAAAGTACATTTTGCTTTGCAACCACCTCTCCACGTTACCTTAGTGCTACACCCAGTCAGCCCCATCCACAGCTGTGAATCCCCTCCCAGTCCCACTGTCTCTGTGCCATGGAACAACGTTGCCATACAGCACAGAGCAGGTACCTCACACCACTGCCACTGGGAAAAAGTGACCCTAAATTATTCTGACCCAGAGAAATGACATCTGCTGAACTGGTGAACAACTAACCCTACCCCGAGGGGTACTATTGGGGAATGTCATGGGAGCCTTAAGTTGTGTTCTGCATCACTACCGCATGCATGTGAGTGGTTGCACAGACCCATAGCCATGAAGCCCACTGAAACTGTGGCTAAAATTTCCCCTAAACCACACTTTGGTTTGGGAGGGAGGTGTTCCCTCACCCCGAGGCAGAGGTGCAATAACCTGTGTTTCCTGGGTGAACGCAAGCTATGAAGAATGACATCTGGTTTCTGCACAACTTGGCTGTCAAACCTCTCTCTTGCTGATGTTTCTGTTTCTTATCTTTTTTTGCTTGTGTTTGGAGCTCAAACAAGTTCCAGCTGAGTGAAGGAGCTGGCTGCTGCAGGGGTCAGCCCTGATGGCCCCCTGAACCCCATATCCCAGCCAGGGAACTCCCCGTGGCACCTTCCCCAGGGCCAGTCTGGTGCTGGGCACCGTCCAATGTGCCACAAGCCTCCCTTGAGCCCTGGCACCACTTCATCTCTGTTGTCCTCCAAAGTGACCCATAGTCCTCCTCTTGGAGATGAAAGCAAACCTCACTCTCAGTCACAACTCTGTCTCTTCTCTCCTTTTCCCAGCTCTCTCTAAACCCCTCCTGCTGCTGACAAAGGCAATTTCCCACCTTCATTTTCTTCTGGCGCTGCTGAATTATGTGTGTTTACATTTGCTGCAGTATCCATAGAACAGAGCGAATTTTGCAAACACTCTGCCTGAATCCATATAATAATAAATCAGATCCTCCAAGAAACTACGTGTCACTTGTATAAAATTAGAATGTCTAAAAAAACCCACCCCAAATTATAGCAGCTGCTCCCCCCACCCTTCCCTGCTCCAGCAACTCCTCTAACACCTCTGAAAGCTGTTATTGCTCTGACTGACAGGGGGACATCAACATCCCAACACAAGCTGACTGATTGACAAGCCCCTTTCCTTTTGAATCTGATTTTGCTTGCTAAACCATTTAAAACATGTCAAACAAATACCGCAGTTCAACAGTTCCCTGCGAAACTTCTGCCAACTCCTTTCCCTCTGGAGAAGGCAATTACCTAATTTATAGGGGTTGGGGAACAAACGCCGAATTTCTTTTCCATAATCGTTTATTAATTGTTCTCATATTGAAAATTTTGCTTTGGTAAAATAAATAAGATCCAGCCCTTGCTCGTGTTGGTGCAAGAAAAATTAATTTTGCAGAAGTGGAGCAGCCCAGGGCACGAGGCAGCTCTAACTTGCCCAAAAACTGAATGGGAAACTGTAGAAAGCAGTTACGAAAACGAGCACCTTCACAATGAGGAAAAAAAAAAAAGAGAGATAGAGTCCCAGATTACAGAAACTCAGTATGGCTCACTCTGAGAATTTATTATGTTATTACTGTTATAGCAACCAGGAGAACTTTATGTTTTTATATGTTTTGCAGAGCACACACACACAGACACAAGATGACTGTTCCAAAGACATGCTGTTGGATATAGATACACGACAACAAAAGTGAGTTTCAACAGGGGATGGATGGTATAAAGAAGAGGATAAACAAGAACTAGAGTATGATCATAAATCTCCCACGGTCATTAACTCCCGCACAAGTCACTCACTCAGGTTCATTGTACCATTTTACAACCATGAAGGAGAATTCACTCAGTGGTGTAGATGCCACCTCTTTTTTTTCAGTTCTCAAATCACGAAAAAGCATCTTTGATATTTCAAAGGTACAACTTTTGCCTGAAAAAGAGTTTGGTGCTTATGGGAAGGGCGATTTTATACCTTTTTTTTTTTTAAAAACTGTTTTAAGTTACAGCAGGAAATTGCAAGAAACCAAAGTAAACTGGACACTTGACAATCACTAGAAAATATTTACACTAATATGACTAAAACTGCCCAAAGGAAACAAACAGATGCCAGAAACACAACTTCACTTGATGGAATGAGAAATAAACACAGGAATAATGGATGGGTTGAGCCCAGAACCCTCGTGCACATATGTTGAGCAGTCCCTTCTCCTCCAGCACTGGCTCCTGCATCGCCACCTCCCTGGTCCCACCCAAGGCGTTCCCCTGTGGACATGCCCTGGGTTGTGTGAATTCCTCCATTTAAGCCACTGAAAAGCTCAAAGTTCAACCCCAAGCTGCACCAAGGGAAGTTTAGATTACATATTAAGAAAATTTGTTTCACAGCTCCGTCCTCTTGACACTCTCCCTTCAGATACTTACATATATATTTATGCTTATATACACTGAAATCAAGCATTTTATAGGGCTACAAAGACCTGCTGCTCATATTACCCCTGAATCAACCTGCATGAATCCCGAGGGCTTCCTTTACACCAAAACCCAAACCTGAACCCATTTTAAGGATGTTTAAGCAGAATGACTGTGACAACCTGAAAAATAGCTGAGACATTTCATTCTGGAAGTGCTGCTGGCCCTGCCCACAGTTTAAGAGGCCATTAACACCCACCCTGAGTGCAGCACACACCAGCATTGTCTCTGGATTTAGCTCTTGTTGACAGTGGATGAAATCCAGATTTGTAGCCATGCATCCAGAAATTGCAGTTTGCATCAGGAGCCTAGGTGATTGCACCTTGCATTTAGGTTAAAACCCTGCTACTGGATTTTACAGCAGCAAGGCAAAGAGGACATGAGCACTGAGCCACCACTGGATCCATCCCACATCCCAGCACTGAGCCTTCTGGCACAGTCTGGCTGTCAATCCAGAGATACCCAAACACGAGGACAAGACCAGCTTTGTTTTGCTTGCGGTAGCTTCATACCACAAACTGTTTAACTTCACCCTTTGGTTTTGCTCTGGAAGCTTTGCAGAAGCTGTTACGACTCAGATATGCACTTTGCAAAAACTGAGGACTATCCACCTTGTCCAGTGAAAAGGCAGAGCCCTTTCAGCAAGTCCCTCAGTGACCAGGGCCATGTGCACGGAGCAAGAGCCAGCAGAAGAAATTAATTCAGCACATAAGGAACAAAGGATATCAGGGCTGCCAAGAGAAACATTAACTTTACTCAAATGTAAGCCTGTTTGACAACGGTTTAACCATACTAATTTGCATACAATGTGCATATTGCACAAAACCAGTGAACTAATGACAAAGCGGATCATTTCACAAAGCAAACAATGTCAGGGCACAAGACTTGTTTTTTCATTGTTTGGCTTCAGGTATTTGAGTCCCCACCAAAGCAGGATCAAACAAGCCTGCAGCACTCTCAGTTCCCACCTAACCCCGGACAGAACCCTGCGCTGAGCACAGGTAGCAGCTCTGTCATCCATCTCTCCTCACTCCACAGGCTCAAAAATTCCTGAAAATACCACAGCTCATTTGGAAATGCCTCGTGTGAAAGACACTTGACATATTTCCATCTGCATCCTCGTTTGCAGCAGCCCCAGACCCGCCGTCGTGCCGCACTAATCCCCACTTCAGCCGTATCCCAACCTCTGCCTTCGCCCATTACCCCAACCCTGACCCGCCAAGCAGGGAGATTTAATCCTCCCCCTGAAATGCTTCCAAGCCAGACTCGAGCTGCCAAGAAAAAGTCCACATTCCTCAATTTCTATCACCCTTGGCTATATATGTTTTGTTGGCTGAATTATCTTAATAGAAATATGCAAGTGTTTGAACGTGAGCGCATGTTTATCCCTGGAGAGGAACCATTACACCTCAGGGAACCCCTTTTCCTCATGGTGCACTAGAGATTTGCAAATGAATCCCACCAAACCAGCTCTTTTCAGACCATTCAGACCAGTTTTTCTGCATAAAACCAAAGACCTGTTTGGAGACATGCTCCACCACTTCTATACAGGTCACTTGAAGTTTGCTCCACGTTGTCCTAGAAGGGAGGAAAGATTATTTTTTTCATCCCACACTGGGTGTCCCAGTACACACCCAGAAAAAAAAAACAAAACCCTTTTTGGTAGCTTGAGTCCAAATGGATCCTCATTTTGACCAAACATTGGCAAAACTCCCCTGTCCCTCCTCCTTCAAACTTCTTGGACAAAGACGCCGAAGGAAAAGAGCCCAACTCGTGCCTCCTAACGCAGATGGTTTCCAAGAAAAAGGCACGTACAAAAAAACATCTGCAAAACTACTACAGGACTTAGAGTTGCACTGCATCCTAAACAGCTGTCTGCCACAGAGTAAAAAGATATTTTTCTTGCTTTATATCTAGCAGCACATTTTATCCAAGAGATCTACAGTGGCGACTCATGGGAAGGAGGAGCAGTGTTGGGAGAGATGGGGAGAGAACTGGGACCACGCCTTAGGAGAAAAGTCAGGAGATCCTCTGTGCCCCAAACTGTACATTTGGATCTAAATACAAGTTACTTTTATAAGATGGAGAAGACTAGTTATTAATTAAAACCCAACCAAACAAAAAACAAACCCTGATGATCATGACATAGATTTAAAGTATCTGGGGAGTGTTGGGGCTGCCTGGTGAAGAAAGATGTCCTTTCCAAAGAGTGGCTTTAAAATTTTACTCCCTCCAGAAGCAAATAACTGCTTTTTAACTCAAACATCCCAACCCTCCATTTAAAGATCCCAACTTCACTAGCTTGAGGAAAACAGGTCACTGAAGCCATGGAGTGCTCAGCACAACAGGAATTTCTTCATGCCTTGGACAAGGGGTTCATACCAGATGAACTGGCAGCATCCCTATTAAAATGAAATATGCTCCTTCCTTTTTTTGGGCCACACGCAACCTCCCCCACTAAGCTTCAAATTGTTTTTTAAACTACTTATTAAATTAAGCGCCTTTTTTTATCTTGGAAAAGAAGTTTTACTTGTTTATTTGTTTATGATTTCTTCTAGAGCCAATGTAAGAGGTCAAATAATTTCCAGATGACATCCAGACTCTTTTGTATTTGAATTTTTGCCGTCTTTTCTTTTGAAATTAATTGAAAGGAACACGTAAAAATCACGGGAAACCGTAGCGATCTTTAAATCCCTGGAAGAGGTGGTATTAGTTTCAGCTCCTATTTGCAACAGCAGCACTGTTATGGCAGGGTCTGTGCTAGACAACACCAAGTTCTGCTGTATGCTATTTAATATTGGCTTTATTTCTCAACATGTCTCACAATATTCACTTGTTCTTACTACACCACTGAAAATCGTGTGGTAACGGGAATTGTACCAGTCATATCCAAAGGTTTTTTCCAGTTTAGCAGTTGTGGACATGAAGTTAAGAACTGGCAACCTGGAGAAGCTGCAGCCCACCAATGGCAACCCCAAGGAGCACATACTGCTTGGAGCCTTAGCGCTCACAGTTCCTAATATCGGAACTTAAAGTTGATGGAAGCGTTGAATAGGTTTTAACCAAGGCTTGATTTTCTCACATTAACCACAGTCCTAAATCACCAACAACTCCCAGAAGAAGCAATGTGCTGCACCTCAGAGCCAGTCAAATTTTAATCCATGACTTGTTATCTTTAACCTAAACCATTTGGCACGGAGGAAACTCTCCCCGTCAGGTCTCTTTGACCAGGAAGTTCTTTGCTTGGTGGATAACTGACTTTTAAGATTGCACCACACAATTTAATGCAACCAGACTGAGGCTGAGGACCAAATGCTGGAGGCTTGGAAATGTAATATTAATTAAAAAAAAATATTTGCCTACCCTGTTGCTCTGTCTACGAATAGACTACAAAGGTTTTTCATTGCTCAGAACTGCTGGTTTCCCAACATTCACAAATTCTGGCCTCAGCTACAGCTACTTCAAAGGCAATAGATATGGTTCAGAGAGAAAACAAAATTGGAAAGAAAACTGATGCTGGCATTTCAGCAAAATACTGGTCACTCAGTGAGGAATCCTTGGGATCTCTGAATTAATTTCAGATTGCTTGAAATTTATCTCCTTGCATCTTTTTGATGCATCCCATTTTCTGCTTGTGAATCTCTCCACAGGATAGTTCTGTCTCCACAAAACCCTGAAAACTAAAAAACAAACATCAAACTGCCTCTTCCCAGTCAAATTACAAGCTCAATAATTTGAACATACAAGGTTTTATTTTAAGAAAAAAGAATTATTACAAAATTAACACTAGCTCAGTTCCAGAACTCCTTCCAGGGCAAGGACACAGGTAGATATTGGGAACACTAAAATGAGAGTCCCAGGGAGGCTTTGGCAGGGCAGCACCTCCTGACCCTGTGGGGCTGCACACAAGGCTCAGTTCCACTTTCCCTGGGCAAATGGGGGGTTTAACTCAAACAAGGCTTGGGTACAGACCCGTGTTCGTGCCAGTCTTAATTCAATCTTCATGAAGGAAAATTTAAACCACATCTCCTTTCCGATTCCAATTTGCTTTTTCATCTCTTAAGAGCAACAACTGCAACAGCACAGCACAGTCAGCACAGGAAACTCATGTTCATCTTTTGTAAAGCATTTGTATGAACAGGCAGGTACAAGTTCACATTTTGGTTAATGTCTCCTTTGTGAATTTTTTTCTCCTCGCCCTGCTGAAGTTTCAGACCAATTGCATCCATGCCCAGATCTTAAACCAGGGACATAACCAAGGACCTAAGCTGGTACCCTCCAAGCCTTTCATATCTTTAACAACCCCAAGCCATTGAAGTCAACAGTAGAAGATTTAAGATGAGTCTTCAGATCCCCCAGTCATGTGTTTGCTGCCTGCTCAAGAGATGAGCCTCAGAAACCTCAGATATTCCCTCCTGGGTTGTACAAACGACAGTCAAACCCCCTCCCACGGGCACTGGGTGTTCTGGTTCCACCAGGCTGGGTGGGAGAACACACGATGCCTGGGGGGCCTTGGTGCGGGAAAGGGAGGGGAGGAATGCTGGGACCAATCGTGAACACAATTTGAGGATGTAGCTCAAACTCTGCCAAATTCCTGCACAATTGCATGCAGCAGGTAAGAAAGTTGATGGAGTCAAATAACTGCAAAGATAAATTTCCTGCTCCGTGGCAGAGATGGTGCTGACTGGCCAGGTTTAGGGAAACAATGAGCACGTCAGCCAGGTCATAAACTGGTTCAAATGCTAGAAAAATTACCTGTTGGCCGGCAGGGTTTAATGCACAACGAGCTGTCTGGTGTGGACACAAATTAATCATGCTCAGAAATGGATAGAGAGCTCAAAGCTTCTCGGCATGTCTGCCTGCACACAGCCACGAGGAAAACCTGGGATTTCATCAGACTGGATGAATAGCCTGGAGCACAAGGCATCATTCTTGAGCAGTTCCCTGTCGAGCATTTTAAATAGGTAAATGGTATTTTCATTGCTGTTATGATGAAAGCCATCAAGTTCAGCTTGCAGTTCCTAAAGGAGAGGACTGATGGCAGCCAATCAAGGAGCCACGAGTTCAAATGAGACAAGATTAGGTGCCAAAACCTGAATTGCAGTATCCTTCTTGACTCATATTTTATGACAGTTTAACCAGCAATAAGCAATCAATTCCTTGTTTGACTTGGAGAATTACCATTTCAACTCCTCTCACGTGCTGGGACAGCTCTCTCTCTCCAGTTACAGCCACAAATCCTGCCTCAGAGTTACCCCAGAACATTCACAAAGCCCATTTAACTGCATCACTCCTTGCACTGTGGTATTTTTAATCTGCCTCTGAACATACTGTGGAATGCAGATATTCAACTGTTGTTTAATCACTGCTGCTTATAGAATTTACTTTATTATTAGCCACTTCTATTTGACTACAGCAGAAAGCATTAACTGTGCCAAATGAATGTTTTACTTGAAAAAATAGAGATGTATAAATAACTTAGCAGTCTCGATTTTCAACAAAGGTTAAATCCAGCATTTAATATCAAATTCTTGGAATTTCCAGAGAGTTTTTCACAGGAAGAGATCAAAGAACATTTATACAATATTGTTATTCCTCTTTTACAGGTAGGGAACACAAGTCCCCAGCATTTGAGAGTTTACCCAATAATAGCAGTTATGGACAGGAATAATGTCAAGTTTTTGGGTTTTCTGTTCAAAAGGCAACTCTCATCCTGGGTACCAGCTGGAGGGCTTGTACTGCTCTGTTTACCCCTCTAAATGCTCTATTGTTGGGAAACTTCAAGAATCACTTATCCCCCACCAACTGAATTCTAGACACACAAATAAAGAAATCTTGAAAGTAAGGAAATTACTCTTTTGTGTTCAATATTCTGCAACTATCTTTGCTTTTTATACTCTAACCTGACTGATGAAAACTAAGGGCAATAGTTTAGGAAAAAAACACGGGGAGTTTTTATATTCCACTGCTGAATATGAAATAACTCTGCATCATTCTGTTAATTTGCCAGTGTCATGGTGCTGCTTCTGTAATTCAAGACATCTATAAAAGGCCAACATTGATTTAAGTCGCAGTTCTGTCATAGGAAACTGAGACCAGACAATCACCTTGTCCAGATACCAGAGAGAAAGTGGCAGTGTTTTCCAGAGAACAGTCAAAAATTCAACACAATCATTTATGTTTTCCTATCAGAAACAGTATTAAAGCTGAAAGTATTCTCAATTTCGTAAAAAACATTTTCCCTCTTTTCTTTCAAAGCAGAAAGTGTCCAAGGCAGAGAACATTTTTATGAAGACATCCTGCTCCAGTGACTTCACTGTGTGGCTGTGAAAGATCTCCACAAACATCAACAATAACCCAGGTGTCCCAGAGAGATAAGAGACACAAACAACCATAATTCAGTGTCCTGCCAGCAGAGATCCAGCCAAGTCCTTGTGCTTGGCCACATAGTCATGGTCACGATTTAGATTTGATTTAGATTTTCCAGAGGAGAGAAGATGTGATGTGTGTCATTTGGGACAGGTCCCTTTAGCCATCACCATGGGTCTTCCCTCCTCCAGCAATTCTAAGTTACTTTACCGAGCCATTTCCCAGATCCATTGAACACCCCTAGAAAAAAAAGCAAACTTCAGGAGAAAACTGAATTTCCTCCATCCTATTTTACACTACCGATTCTGAAGGAAATTCATCCTTTCCAGCTAAAAAGACTGCGAGCAGCACATGGGCTGTTCAGAGCATTTTCATGAGATGACCACATTGAGTTGATTTCTGGCAGCAAGGCCCCAAAAGCTTGAGCAGCAACACGCTCCCACATTTTTTCCTCCCTAGTAACGAAGACGGACAGTGACAAACACCCATTTTGCATGAGGCACACATTAAGGGGAAAAAAAAAAAAAAAAAGAATTTATCTGGACTTAATCGAAACTTGTCTTCATACCAACGTGAAGCAATGCCTTGAGAACAGGGCTCTTTACTGCGAACATTTTTCTTTTTACCTTCGACTGATTATGGCTTCCCTGCTTTTTGAGCGCTAGCTCCAAGCCATATGTGTCTCCACATCAGCTTATCTGCTGCTTTCAACTTCTATCAGCCCCTGTTTTTACTCAACAGGAAAGAATACAGAATGTTCTAGTTAAAGTCTATTTTTGAATATAATAAAGCTATGCAAGCCCATTTCCATTTTCTGGTGTCTCCAACGAGCAGACTACCCAAGTTCATTAGGATGACAGTTTCTTGGCAATCAAGTCATTTTTCATTGTGTCTATAAGAACTTATTTCATTAATCCTTTGGCTCACTCACAAAACCCCATTCTCAGCACCAAACAAAAGGGCCCACGTTCTGTCACCAGGTCCACACCTTGGGCATCCTTTTTTTCCTCGTGTGTTGCTGGGGGTGGTGGGGTGAGGGGAGAAGTCAAACAAGGCAAGACCTACAGGTCAGCCTAAGTGGGTTTTCAGCCTCACCTTCCCCTGTGTTCAGCCTCATCAACAACCTGACTGGAATTGGGGTTTTGTTTATTGGGTTTGGGGGTTTTAAAGGGTTTTCAGTTGGCTGGTTGGTTTTTGGGGTGGGTTGGGTTTTTTTTTTGCAGAGCAGGAGAGTAAAACATGCTTTTAAACCCCCTCCCTTTAGCCATCCATCTTGGAATCTCTTCCAGAAAACAAAGCTGCAATGTGCTACTAAACGATAAGGAACATTTTCTGGAGCTATCTCAAACAATTTAGCCCATGATTTGCACTATTTAATCACAGAATGTCACATTTTGGTGCTATTGTGCAGCCCCGCCTGTACATCATGGGTTTATCTCGGTGCAGTTTGGGAAAGGCTCAGAGCAAAGGCAGCCCTGAGCTGTGCTGAGCACCCGTGACGGGGTGTGAGCGGGTTCTCTGGCAGCTCCTTCTGCTGAGCCAAGTGCAAAGCAGGGCACAGCCTTTGGCTGAAGCTTGGAGGCACGAGAGCAAGGCAAATGACGACTGCTTGGTGTTAAAAAGTAATAAATACGCTCATACTAACCACAGCAAGAGATACTGGTGTGTACATGTGCTCGCCATACAACCGAGCCTTACTGCCTGTCCTAGCACTGGGCAGGAGCCAAAGCTCTAACAGGCTCCTGGCTGGGCACTGAGGAGGCTCAGAGGCTCACGCCACCCCAAACATTCTCATTTTGGGGTTTTCTGCTCACCTGGATTTTGCAAACAGTGCCCCTCTCTGCTGTTTCTGAGGGAACACGAGCCTTCCTATCCTGATCAGCATGTTCCCCCCAGAGCAAAACTCACCAGCTGGGTCCCTTTCTGCTCACCTTGCTGGAGACCAGCACCTCTTTATCACTGCTTTGAGCTAATTAATTCATTTCCAGCCACACAAAGAGTAGAAAATTCAATAAATGCATTTAATGCCTGGTTTGTTTCGGTGCCCCTCAAGACCCACCAAGGTGGCATTGCCAGCCCTGAGGACAGACCTGAAGAGCTGGGTGGCTCAAAACCCCTTTTGCTGGCTCAGCCCCGTCACTCCTCACTGCCATGTAAGTGTTAAAACAGAAGGATGTGTTGCCTTTGAAAACACGTTTAAGCAGAACATCCAGCAGGGGACCAAAGTAAGTTCTCAACCCGACCTCCAGGGCACAAACTCCTCCTATATATGTGGGAACTCAGCTTTTCAGAAGAAAGGACAAAAACCAGCGGATAAACCACTGAAAACTGATCTTGCTTCAGCGCCCATTCCCATCAGACAGGGAACACTGCACACAGGAAAACCTGGTCTTAATGTCAACCACCAACCACCACTCTGACACACAAAGCCAGGAATGAACTAATCCAGCGCAGAAGGACAGCACGAAACAAGGTTTTGTTTCCTCAACAGAACATAAGCCAGGAGGGACTTCAAAGCAAAACCCTCCTTGCACAACACCGGCAGGGCCCAACAAATATCGTGATGACTCAGAAAACCCTCAGTGCCACCATCCAAGCGCTCTGAGGCTGCCCTGGCTGGGAGCAGGGAGGCTGGAAAGCTTGCCTGCACACGGATCACACAGGATGGGCACACCAAGGCTGGCAGCACCGGGGGGTGACACAGAAAACCAAAAAGAGGATTTTGTGCATACCCTCATCATCAACAGGAAACAGAGAAGTTCAGTTCTTTTTTTAAATCAGCTGGTACAAATTCACCTCTAATTTATAACTTCACAAACCAGAAGATCTCCGGGAAAACCTATTTTTAAATTGACTTTGTAGTACAAATCCTTTACCTGCTGCTGCTTCCTGCTAGAACACATACCAGCACAGAACCAGGCAGCACAATTGTCTTAAGATTTCTTGGAAGGAAGCCTTTATATTCACAAGTATGATCTCACATTGAGCAAAATAGACTCATAAAACTGGTCCTTGCAAAGGATATCTGCTGAGAGACACATCCTGTCCTCTCCCAGGCCCCCAGGCACAGGCAGTGGACCCTTTTCAGATGAGGTCTGAGCACATCAGTTTTAGTCCTGTGGCCAGGAGACAAAAGAAAGGGGATTAAATTTTCTTCCCTCAAGCTGGGAGGGAAACATCCCTTTCAAAATGTTATTGAAATAATAAAACATTTCAATAACCATACAGCTGTGGAGCAGCAGTGCTAGGAGTACACACCACGTTAAAGACCCTGCTAGAATTTTATGAGTCTGCTACAAAACAGAACCCCAAATCCTCTGCAATTCCAGAACACGCAGACATGCACGCAAAGGCCCCCCAGCAACAGCTGGTTTAAAAAAAAAAAAAATGAAAAGGAAAATCCCACTGGTGGAAAAGCTCCAGTCAATACCACCAGCACAGCCACTCGCCCCTTTTGCACTGACACGAAACTAAAGTGTGGCAAGAGGGATGTAACAGGGATGTCCACAGTCACATTGCGAGCCAGAGGGAGGCACAAGCATCACAAAATCTCTCAGCTCCAGGTTCAGAGGGATGGTTTTTTTGCTTTTCATGGTAGGTGCATTCTAAGAGCAACATCCACAGCTCAGGGCATCGGGACACCTGGTGCTACAGGAATCCAGAAACAAGACACAGTCGTGGCCCCCAAAGCCTTACAGCTCCTTGTTTCACAGGTGCTCCATGCAAAGGAGGGGAGAGCAGCCCTTTCCTATCTCTTTTAAAGACCTGCAAACTCAAATTCTCATTAGAACCAAGTGAGAGTGGGTTATTTATGCAGGAAACTGCCAGTGCTCTGGGACCCCTGTTGTGGGGAAGAGCTTTTCCAGCAGCTTCACCACGATTTCTGATGCAGTAATTGCCACTGGTGGGGACTCCCCCAGGGAGCCTGGTTGGGAAGTGAGGCGCTGCAGATGCCTCTGCACTCATCTACCAACTCAAAGATTTTAAACAAAGGAGAAAGGGTGGTCTCATCCCCGGGATTAACTGCAGCAGGGAGGTCTCTCTTCCTTGCAGGGTAGATAACACTAACTCAGTTGCCGTGATTTCTCAAATCATTGCAGCCAAATACTTGCAAAATCAGAGCTGAATCTCCCTGGGGTGGAACAGAAAGGCAGCCAGGGCCAAGCACTTCATTTTTGCACAGTACCCATGGAGAGAAATCCCTCCCCCTATACAAGGCCAGTGAGCAGCCAAGCTGCCTTAAACTTCATTACAGGAGGGAGAAGGGAACAAGAGAGCAGACTGGAGAAGACAAAACAGACCAGGAGCTGATGGAGTTGTTTTCATTGCTTCCAGCTTAGATTCAAGAATTCTGCTTTTTGCAATTGTCTGAAGACACCCCAGTGGAAAAAGATGAGGTCTGGGAGCAGGCTGGGGAACTGCAGGTACCTCCTGAACAAGGGCATTTCCCTCTGTTTGATCTGGAAACCCTCTGGCTTTGCAGTTGCCACATGTATTTCAGAAGAGCAAGGGGAGCCTGTGTCCCCACTTGCATCACAAGTGTGTTCCTCAGTGCTGGTTTCGTAGAAAAAAGTCTGATACCTCCCCCCGCCCCCCCCATCCCTTGTATTGATCCAGCACAGATGAGGTGCAGGCAGGAGTGCTGAAGAGACCTGGCCTGCTGGGGAGGAAATGAAAGAAAACCAGAAAAAAACAGATTGTGCTTT
>VXAY01002891.1:285798-384884 GCA_013399855.1 Oxyruncus cristatus
GGGGGGGGAAGAAACAGAAAAAAGTTACATATACAAACACACCACACACACGCACATATTTTGGTCCAAGAAGTCATACACATCCCCTCTAATCACAGTTTGTAGCTACAGTAGTTTTGTCCACAGGACAAAGACATCCATATCGCTGTTTTAAGTAAGGTTTCCACCCTGTTAGGTACACAACAGTTGCTGTTGGGGCACAGCCCTGCCTAGATGACGAGCAGAAGTCCACCCCACACTACAATTCTCAGGGGTTTGGGTGGTGCAGATCTGCTGCACAGCTACTTGCACCCAGAACTGGTGCCTGCTCACCTACAGAGAGAGTTTTACACCCCACACCTGGAGAAATAAGAGTTAGAGCCTGAGCAGATATGCCAACCTCTGCCTTTTCCTGCTCTCATCCATGCCATAACACCCCCTGAGCAACAAAGGAGCCCCAGCATCACCTTTAGGCAGCACAGGAAAACACAGGCTGATGGGAGACCTGGAGGTGGAAATGATGAGCAGGACAACAGCACATTGCAGGACTTAGAGCCTCCAAGAAACCCCAAGGGACTCGGATTCCCCGTTTGGAGCCCCGTGCAGGATGGCCACGGATGCAGCAGCTCAGAACTTTCCATAAGGTCTCCAGCCACTGCTTGCAAGATAAAACCGAATCACAGCAAATTCACTTCCTGGCACAATTTTGTGGGAAAATAATAGCATTTCCTTTCCAGTTTTATTGAAAAGCAAGTTCAAATTCAATAGTAGCAAATAAACCAAAAACATTCATGGCTCTGGAACAACTTGCATCTCCTCCGCCTTTATTAACCTTACAGCTGTTTGTCTGCTTTGACTGTGATAGGTATTTATAAAAACAAAACAAAAACCAAGATGAAACACAATGAAACTCAGTGATTTACAGTCCCATAAAGGTTCCAGTCAAAAATCTGTAAAACCTTTGCAGAAACATCCCTCCCTCCCCCCAAAGAAGAGAAAGACAGTTGAAGAGGGAAAAGTTTTCTAATGTCCTATTTTCCTCTTAGCTAAGCAAACATTTCTACTGAAATAATTTACTGAAACATTAGATGTCTTGGCAAAAACAACACAAATTACCCAAAAGTCCATATTTTTCAAGGATCTCTGTGTCTCCCCCATTCTGTAATTGAGTACTGGAACTCTGAAGGAATTTTTCTGAATTGAAAAGCCGGGGACAGCAGTGGCTTTCACTTCTTGTATCTCATGGGCAGCAGAGAACAGGATGGCAAAGCAGAGACTTTCCACTAAATTTTGTTGCAGATTTCCTCATCTTGACAGAGACATCTCCACAATCCAGACCTCTTTGGTGCCGACTATATTCTATATCATACAAAATCAACTTAAAGCACCTCTCTAAAGCTACAGAAAGACTCCTTATTTAGTTTTAACTTATCAGAACACCAGCACACTCCCCAGATTTCAGTGTCTTCAGCACTTTAGAGAACACTTAAAACATTTGAAGAATTTAGAGATGAATCTCGTTAGGAAATGGGGTACCTTATTTTTTATCCCATTTACAAGGCAAATTGATGTTTCCTGAAATTCTTTCAGGTTCCTGTTCTGTCTCCATTATTAAAAACCCACTAATGATCCACAGTTTATGTGAAATTATTGTTTCAAATGCTTTTCTTAGCAATCCATTAAGTAACACTAAATGCAATTTTAGAGTTAGTTCCTTTAAAAGTCAACATAATTTTCTTTTTTTTATCCCAATCTCCTCCTATTTTGCGTGTCAATCATCTATGTATAATTCTTTTCAGATGGAATATAAAAATTTAATCTATTTTAGTGTAATGAGTGCAAGCAAACAGAGCACAGTTCTGCTTCCTATTAGCCAACATAATATAGAATAGAGGGAAAGAGTTCACCCCCTTTGCACACACATACAAATGAGTGTAGGGGTTAAAAAAGGTGCCACTTTTACGCTGTGCAGGACACACGAACGATGCAGAGCAACAGGTTCTTTTGTCACTCACAGGTGCCTCCGCTTTTAAGGCTTTGATAAAAAGTTTCAAAGAATTCTGAGCCTGGACCAACAACAAGAATCTTTGGCCATATTTTTCACAGTTAAAAGAAAAAACAAAACCAACTAACCAAACAACACAAACAAATCCTGCTCCCTAAAAAAACCAACAGTCACCCACCAACACTCACAAGCTGCTCTTGGGATGTGCCCCAGGAGTATTTCACTGCATGTGGGCTTGGCCAACCTTGCACCTCATGAGCTCTTCCATCAGTGGAAGACAAGCTCACAGGCATGAAAATATCGATAGCTCGCTCCTTTTACTAGTGACATGGAATAAGTTTATTATTTTTTTTCTTTTAAACTCATTTACGCATCACTGAGTACCATCAGGTAGAAGTATTTCTCATTTTTTCCGCTTCAGAAGATGTTATTTCTGGTTTCCTACACTAGCCTTCATGCCAGCAGCTTTGAAACTATAAAAAACCAGACCCTGTGTGTATAATAGCATCTGGGGAGAAACATCTTGGACAAAGCCATTGAAATAACAGTAACAAGTCTCCATTTTTATAGCCTTTGAAGATGTTTAGGCACTAATAGCAAGCCAGTTGCCAAGAAATAAAATAATTCTTTATCTGAAGAGGTGATGCTTTGCCCAGGAAACCACTCTCGTGATATCCAACCCACTTTGCAGAACCTCCCTCTACTGCAGAGACTAAAACATAGGAAAAAAAACCCAAACCACCAAACTCTGAAAACTTTAGGGTAGAAATAATACACTTCAATAAGAGCTTATCACCAGGAAAATCCCCAGTCTAGGAATGCTGCAGGTTTCTCCACTGCACTGACGGTTTTATATTCCCACACGAGTCTCTGCAGCAGATGGCAACGCACATGAGTAGGAAACGCATCTGAGTGGGACACACAAGGGTAGGAAACGCAGAGCTGGGACAGGACACCCTCCAGCTCGAGCACCCCAGCACGAGGTAACCCTCAGAGTGGTGCCCAGCCCAGTGCCACCCCAGCTGCTCTGCCCTGGCAGCAAGAAAAAGCCACGAAAGCAGAGACATCACCTCGAGGGAGCGAAGGCGAGGAGCAGAGCCACTGGCTGGGATGAAACCCTGCACTGCTGCCTTGGCCAGTGGCTTTCAGAGCAAATTCTGTGGGTTTTTTTTTGTTTGTTTGTTTGTTTTTATTTATTTTTTTTTATTGGAAAACATTCCAGTGGGGAAGGAGGCTGCTGCAAGCGCCGGGGCTGGATCACTGCCAGCCACATCAGCTGTAATCAGATTATACAGTAGTGGCTTCAGAAAGCAGAAGCATGTTTATTATCAAGCCACTAACCAGACTGACATTAGTTCGGTCAAAGCTAAGCTAAAACAGTCTTTGGGAATAATTTTCTGATTCGGATCACATTTACTTAGTTGATGTAAGTATTTTTTGTAAATTATGTTTGGGGAATGATGGTGGTTACAGACAATTTTTCAATTGTGATTATACAAGTCAGTGCCTTTCTGAAAAGAAAGATTCCCCTTAATTAAAATCTGCCCTATTAAATTACTACTTAAAAAAATAAAATCAGAAGGAATATTGTCCCTTAAGGGGGGACACAGTACTCAGAATTTCAATACAGGCTTGACATTTATCTTCAAACCAGGGGAGTTCTGCTTTTTTTATGGAGAGTTAGCATCTCCAGTCCTTACTTATGGATAGAACCTAAACAATAGGTGAATATTTTTGCCTACCATCTGCATAGGTTGCACCTATTAAAGCTTCTAAGATGCCTAACGATCCACAAAATAAATAAAAACAAGATCCAAGTGTAGTGATGCGAAATTATTGTGCCAGATCACTACTGATGAAAGAATATCAGGCAAATCCCCAGTAGCATCTTTTTGTTTGGCTGGCAGATGCACCACCCACGGCAATTTGTGCCATGCAGGTGGACGTGCACGTGGTGCCTGGGACCCTGCAAACCTACAGGTGTGGGGAGCTTGGCACGGGCCGGGTTTTACCTCAAGGAGGTAAAACACATCCCAGGCCTCCTCTGGAGCCGTGTATCCAGCACACAAATCCTGTCTCTGGACATGAGCCTGGAGGGTTCATTTCCCTCCTGACTTCGTGATGGATATGAAAAGTTAGTGGAAGGGAAGGAAGAAGCCAAAGTTAAAATATGGCGAGTCCAAACCATTGACTAGCACAGCACCAAGGGATCCTGCTGGATACAACTCGCCCCTATTCAGCTCCACTCTTCTCCAGCAAACCACGGGGCTCAGTTCCATTTTCCTCCAGAGTAACGTTTCGTTGTTGTTTTGTTTTTTTACTTTTTAAAAGGTTTTTCAGTGGCTACCTTGAGTAGAATGTGAAGCAACACTCTGGATGATGTGTCTTCTGCAAGCAGTAGATGGGAAAACCCACGTGTGGCTGGGAATAGCTGCACTAAACTCTGGCCAGAGGAATTTCCTCCAGCCCATTTAATGAGTCCCCTGCAACCTCAGCTGGACACTGTTTGTGCATTTATATTCTACTCTGAATCAGTACAGACTTAAATAGTCCCAAGCTGCATTTCAGTAGCAACCCAATGTCTTTTATGCTGCTCGGTCACAGCCTGTGCAGTGCGTTAGGGTGGAGAGCTGTGCTACAGTGAGCACATCAGTGCCTATAACCTCTCCAGGCTTTCCTGACTCCCTCTCCTCCTTTCAGGCTTTCCTGATCCCCTTTCTCAAGTTCCTACATAGACTGGGGTTTTACTAAAGCATGTGTTTAACTACAACATCTACAACTCACTTTAGACTCCCGCTTTCCCTTCACACCCCTGTGTTTTCCAAGCAGTAGCTTCCCTGTTTGCACAAAAATGCCCTGAGTCAGAGACACACAGCTGGCATTTGCCCAGCCTGGAATTGGTGTTTCCCAACCAAAGGCTCTGATTTTAAGGTTTGGCATGTAAACTGAGTGGCTGGTGCTTGCAGAGAGATGCGAATACGAGGCTTTGGTCCATGTTCTACAAGAATTTCTGTTTAATTTCAGAGCATTAACCTATTTATCAGAGAGCCTATACGCAGGAAGAGGCTGTTTGGGTATGGATTTGTTCCTTTAGAATATAGTTATATGAAACCATTCTGTTATAAAGCTATCATTGTCCAGCTCCTGCAGGCTTTGTAGTTCCCAATTTAATAGGAGTTGAGATCAAACCACATAGCCCACAGGGCTGATTATTAACACAGCTCTGACAGCAGCCCTGAACACAAACAGGAATATTGAACTGCAATGGAAAGCTACAAGCCACCAACCCAAAACTTATTGGCTTGTATCAGGTGTCAATTAAGGAAAAATCTGAGCTGGAGTTTATAATGAGAATGGATGTCCCAGAGCTAGTGAGGGAGGAGGGCTGCTCACAGCATTTCTTCCAACCCTGAAGATTGCACATGAAGTTAAGTCCAGACTGGTCCATAAAAAAAAACCCTCAAAAAACAACCAAAAAAAAAATGAACACACAAAAACCTGAAAACAAACACCAAACCCATCCTTCACCCTTATGAAGGACATCAGTAAATCAACTGCTAGGAACCAGACTTGTCTCCAGAACAATTCCTCAGGACCATCAGCCACAGGCCATGGCTGGAGCAGTAAACCAAGTCTGCCTGGATCATCTGGTCTGTTCTGGAAGAGCAGTTCCGTTTCTGGAGAACACTTTTCTCTCTGGGCCCATTAATATGGTAACTGAAGTGGAATAAATCTTTACTGACTAGAGTTTATTACAAGCTTAGAAACTCCCACTGGATTTCTCAACCTGCAGAAGTAAAGCCCTTGGAAAACAGGAAACCAGAAGTCTTCCCACTTGTCTTGGTTTAGAGAAAGAGACACTGAGTCCTGCAGATTATTACAGCAGATTGAAAAATAAATAATATGGCTAATAACAAAATAAAGAGACTAAACCTAACCCCCCAGGTTCAGACAAGTCCATCTGAGAGATTCCCATTTTAGGAGTAAAGGAATGACACACCAGAGATTTGGGCAGTCAGGTGCTGGACTTGCCCACCGTGCCCTGTTGCTGTGTGTGACATCTGGTAAGGAAATACCAGGGCTCATTGAGTTTTAATTCAGACTGATGGGAAGGAGAGGGCTCAACGTGCTGCTGCAAAGGAGAGTGAAGGTCCCCTGTGGAGTCTGATGCCGGGAAACTTCAAACTGCAAGGATCCATTTCCCTCAGAAGAGTGAATAATCTGGTATCGCAAAGGGGGCTGGGGTGGGGGAAGAATAACAAATCAGGAGGGAAAAATGCACTGAAGTATTTACACAGCTGGTTTTTCAAGACACTGCTTTTAAGTTAAAAAAATAGTCTTTATCCATAAGCAGCATTTCCACTGCTGTGACAGAAATCAGGTCAGTAAAACCTCTGCACAGGTCATACATAAATTCACTGTTTCAAACCCAGGTGTGCCTTGAGGACTATTGTCAATTTAATCTTTGCAGATGTTTTCCGGAAAGAACGTGTCTACAAGGTTGCTTCAAATTATTTTTGCACATCCTCCCTCCAAGAAACCAACCAAACTTCAAAAAAACCTATTCCTTTAAAAAAAAAAATATCAGTAGGATTTGCTAAGTGTGAAGGTACTAAAAAAACCCCCAACCAAACAAAAGAATTCAAAGTTACTGAGTTACTCAAATGCAGGATAATACTGAAAATGCAAAAAGCTGAAGTAATAAACTCACATCTGATTTCACTTCTACTCTCTACAAATTAACCTCAGCACAATCACTGCCTGAGGGGTATGGAAACACCACGGCATCTTCACCAGTGCCTGGGCAGAGCAAAAACAGCCACTTCACTTCAAGGAGAGCCCTTTGGATCCACAACTGCCTTCTCACACTAATCTTTCAAACTGTCCTCAGGAAACACAGTGAAACCAAGTCAGCTGAGGTCCAGAGAGAAGTCTGGCTCGGTGTTGCTTTCTGAAGGTGGTTCTTTTAGCTGAAACTTGTGTTCCTACTTTTGTTTCTTATCCAGTGGGAGCCAGAGAGGAGCAGGACACCGGAGATCCAGCCTTGGCCAAGGGAGGAGAGTCTGTCACGCTCAGCCTCAACAAACAAAGACAGATGGGACAGATTGCCATCTACAAATACAGCACAAGGGAGATACGCCCAGTTTTGTTTCCAAAAAGCTGTTTAAACTATAGAACAGAGCTGGCATGAGAATAATAAACTGACCATAAATAAGCTGATGTTAAAAATCAGGAGTTTTGCAACCAACAGAAGACCTGGAATAGTTTTTGGACAGATTAATACAGACAAAAAAGTGGGTTTATTAAGACAGAGCTTCACTGATTTTAAACCAAGGATTGAACAAATGTGATTGCTTACTGCTGGGAGGTGCTGCCAGGGATTTGATGAGCATTGTGCGGTGTCCCCCTTCCCAGAGCATCTCTGATACAGAGGGCGCTGAATCACCAAGTTCCCTGCAGGGAATCTCTCCAGACAAACTTGACAGTCCACAGTCACCAGTGCTGAGCTGCATCAGCAGCTGTAAAACCCCTGACTCCTGTGGTAATTGGACTTCACATGTGTTACTGTTTCAGCACAGGAACTGACTGACTGATCAGAGACTGCTTTTTCTGGATATCTAACTGAAGTGTTGGTTGACATCAGCTATTGCAGCGGTCCCCAGACCTACTCCCATCAGACTGTTGAAGGCAAGCAGAACACATCAACACGTAGCTACTGCACTGGGAGGATGCTGAGGGCACGTCTTCACAGCATGAAAACGGGAAAGCAGAAGCTGTACGGGAGAGACATCACCCAAAGTATATTTTCCCCACTATAGAGAGATCTCTCTATAGGGGCTCTTTGTTCTCTCTCCTACAGATCGAGCCAAAAAAGGGCTTTTTGTACCTCCAGCCCTTCCCATTTAGTGCTTGTGCCCATGAAGAGTTTAAAGGTCAGTGCTCTTTCTGCATTATAATTCAATATCAGGGATGCACGTCAAGCAGAAGACTTGCCTCCATTTGAAAGATGTGCTCACAATAATATGTGGCTGGTTTTTCCACGAGATTACAGTCGCACGTCTCAAAAACAAAATCACAAGGGGAAGCAAATGAGGTGTGACACAGAAGGATTACTCTGGCATTTCATATTCTAGGTCTCATCACTAAATTGATTTGTCATTTTATAAGACATTGTCTTACATATAAACTTGCTAAAGATAAAACCAGCAATTTGTTCCAATTTCTTTATCTTATTTCATTACTGTACTGGTTTGGGGTAATAATACTCTGCTTTTAAAGCAACTTGTCTTCTCCCCAGGCCTCTTAGCGTACTTTCAGGCTTGAATCAGAAACACAATATAAATCATTTGAAAAAAGTCACAGACATTTTAAAATAACATGAAACATCAATGTGTTTGTTTTTTTAAGCACGTGTTATCATTTGGAGCTGAAGTACATGACAGTAGCGATTTAAACAAAGTAAAAGGAGCAGATATTTTTATTTTATGCATGTCCACTGACTCATTAGTATAAGATGAATAGATTTTTAACGTATGCTGTAATGGGATCGTTTGTTAGTTTTTTGAACCCTGTTGAAAAGTTTATCGGCGCAGCTATGGAAAGTTCAAGTTCTTGTAAATGGAAGGAACAGTACTCAAAAGTTTAAGATAATGTATCAGTGCTTTAACAAGCCTTCCCCTGAAAACGCTGATTAGAGCAGGAGATTATTTCTCTCACAGTTTAAAACTTTCACGTTGCTACATAAACGCTGACACAACGCCAAGAGCAGAATAGAAAGTCATTTGTGCTGTATCCATTTCAAAATAGCAAATTTAGCTTCCACAGACCAAACACAGAAAGCTTTCAACGGTTGTCTCAGTTATCCTAAGTTCAGCTTAAAATCAACACTAACTAAGAGAAGAAGAAATCTTTAATTTTAAGCTTGGCTTATGTTTGCCTGTGTTTCCCTGTCATACAGAAGGGACAAGTCACAATCCTCACGTTCTCAGAGCCACAGGCTTCACTCCAGCAAACAGTTAAATAAGCCAGAAAGGGCAGGCATGTACTGGGGGCACTAGGACTTCATTAAAAAATTTGCAAAACTGGATCTATCTCAAGTTGGACGCTTCTGCTGTGCAAAGACAACACTTGTGGGCAAGGATTACTGATTAAGCAAGTTCACGGTCTTGGAAAGACCATTAGAGTTAAGCACAGAATGAAATATTTTTTCTTCTAGGTACATACAATTTTAAACACACTAAATACACAGCTGAAAGTAAAGAACTGACCACAAACAAGAGTTCAGTGGTCAGCTCCTACAGGGGGGATGGCTATATCACTATATAGCCTTCAATTTTGCCCCAAGTTGTGGACACGGGATAAGATCTTTTGGATATTCTGTCGTCCGTTCGGCAGAGTTAAACAAACATCAGGGATTTTGTTGTTACTTAAACTGATAAAGCCCTTTTTCACTGAAACTCTGTAACATCTCTGTGAGCTGCTCGGCTGAGGGCTGGAGGGAAGAGCTGCTGGTGCAGCCATCACCACAGCCACTGGCAAAGGGGGATGGAGACAAACCCCCCCTCTACAACACAAATTGCCAAAAAAACAGCGAGGACATCAGGCTTAGTCATCTTGTAGAAGTCACCAGAGCCATGCTGATTTACCCCAGCACAGGATCTGGACCTTTTCTGGGGAGAAGTGTTAATCACCGCAACCTGCCCACGCTCTTTTTTTTTTTTTGTACGTTGTGCAAAAATGAAGAGGAAAGGATGGAAAACAAAATCTCCTCAGGACAAAATGCAGCTGGGGGGGAACATGCACGACACCTATGCTGATGCATGGAAACACCTGGCCGAGATGGGAACGAGACCCACGTTAAGGGAAACACATCGGAACTTGAGAGCGGCTCCATCCTAGGGAAATACCACAGCTCTCGTCATCCAGGCAAGCCAGGCTTGAAATCCCGACACCGACATCAGGGGGAAGGGCAGGGGGGGTGGGGGGAATGACTCCACTGCTTCTGCTTTCCATTCAAACAGAACAGTTTGCACCCAAAGGCGAGCGCATGCCTGTGTTTTCCTCGGTGTGTTTCCAATCACAGCACTGTGTTTAAGTAGTCAGGCTGCATCCAAGCCTTAAAGCTCAACAGCGCAGAGAGGGCAGATGACATCCTGATGGCAAACACGGCTGTGTAAATCATCTCCAAATGACAGTGTCGTACACGGAGAGCTGCTTAATTTGGAATGTGCCAAACGGTGCTTTTCCTCATCTGGCATCATCTATACATCAGCCAACAATTCCTTCGGGGGTTGTAATTCTTGCCATAGACAAATGCACAACAGATGTTAAAAAAAAAATAATTAAAAAAAAAAAAGCTCCATCGAGGTAAGCACAGCAGCCAGCCTTGAAGTCAACAGCAAACTTGCAAACAGCCACAAGCCCCTCACAGGCATCTGGCTCTCAACCTTCAGCATTGCCCAGCAGCCACTGGGCAAGGGGGTGAGGAAGGACAAGATCAAGAATTCAGACCCTGCACAGCTCAAAGCTCCTGTTTCTGATTAGGGGTTTCCAAAGTGACACATCTTAGAAGTATACAAATGCTAGTCAATTCTCTTGTCCTTTTTTCCCCCCACAATTGACACAGGACCATTTCCTTCCCATGCTGTCTTACGAGGTGCTTTGCCCAGTTTAAAGTTCTAAGCAGCAACATCAACAGGGTTAATTAAAAAAATATGCTTTATGCTGCTTTATGATTGATATGCTAAACCAGCCCCCTTCTTCTGAGTGAGCAGCATCTATCCCAATGCATCTATATGACTTCAGCATGAACAGTCCCAGTACTTCATCATCTTAGGCCAGTTCATGCATTTTACCAGAGCTGTAGAAGTTATTCTGTGCTTTGCAGCCTCTGCACCTTGTAATAAGGAGATCAGCATTGACAAACCAATCTGCTTAGTTCCCTATTTACCCATATCCATGTGCTCAGCCCTTTAAGGACACGCATACCTTCATTCAAACCATCTCAGTATCCCATAACTGTGAAGGAAGCCTTCTCCATGTGCTAAAAAAAACCCAAAATCAGAGGGATCAGTAATTTTTAAGGATGGTTGTTCCATATTGATAAGTTTTCCAGTTTTCCTCAGAAAAATTAGGCCATTATTTTGTCAACCAGGGACAGAACTTCCCTGTCTCTTACAATATGCTATTTAATTTATTGGAAAGAAACATGAGACACTGAGCAAGAACTGAGGTACACACACTGACAAGGGAAAACAGTGTCCAAACCCACCAGCCCCACAAAGCAGTCATGTGGACAGTCAGAGTCCAGGGTGAAGCACGTGCCTTGTCCAGGCACAGCTGTGATGGCAGAGGAGGGGTGGTGACAGAAGACCACGGGCTGCTCAGGGAGAAGGGACACTGGTACTGTCCCTAAATCTTGCCCAGCACGTTCAACCTGGAAAACTGAGTGCCAGGCTGAACTTCTGATCCCAAAGGAGCCAGGAAAGCTCAGTGACACCCATTTGCCTCAGGGATCATCTCCAGGGCAAGATGCACTCAGAGAAGGTATTTTTTGTGAATGGTATTTCAGGTAGAAATTAATGCCAACAGACTTGCAGATCAAAAGAAGAATTGTCTAATCCAGTATGCTCAGTGTCCAAGTGAGGAGCTGTAAAAGCCTCACAGGCAGAAGACACAGACTCACATGGCACTCTCACGAATCAGTCACCTGCTGAGTTTCAGAGGGAACTTTTCTCCACAGCTCTTTCAGGATCTTTGGGAGAACCCTACAAAATGTCTTGCTCCTCAACCGCAACATACCACAGGGTTTAGGTCTTCCAAAAGGCCAGGACCTGATGTTATGCTTGATATTGTTCAGCACTTCAAAGCTTGGACTGAGATTTGCTGCCCTCTCAGAAGCCTCTTTGGCATCCCCCAAAACTGAGGAAACATCAGAGTTTGGTTATTTTTGCCACTGGCTTTCCAATCTAACATTAACAGCCAGTGTCCACAAACTACATCCTGAAGGTCTTACTCAATCCCATGGAAAGTTTGCTGGAAGAAGGGATGAGTAAAGGTTACAACATAGTTGTCTTACTATTATTGGGGACACACAACAGCTGTACATCCAAGCTTGATATTTTTACAAGCCAAAGAGCAATCATGCTTTTCTAAACCTTGGCATGTCTTTAGCTCGCTGTGCAAAAGTTCCAGGGGGCGTGAGTCATCTTACAAACCCATAAAAATCTAATTATGGCTAATGATCGTCCTTTTGTTTACACTGTACAGAAGACACTAACTGCTTCTGATACTCACTGCAGGGGCAAGATTTACCACCAATCCTGAAATGATTTCTATCACACCAACAGACTTGAAATGGCCCGTTTAGGACAGAACAG
This sequence comes from Oxyruncus cristatus, assembly GCA_013399855.1. Classification (NCBI taxonomy): domain Eukaryota; kingdom Metazoa; phylum Chordata; class Aves; order Passeriformes; family Cotingidae; genus Oxyruncus; species Oxyruncus cristatus. The sequence continues at coordinate 298,162 of VXAY01002891.1, forward strand.
AATCCACACCACACACAAAAGGTTTTACCTTATTTGCCAAAAACTTGATTTCTCTCTTATGCAGCTACTGAAACGCTGCACACTTGAGAGCTATTCTTGAATTTAGAAAGAAGTTCAAAAAACCACACAGCTGAACTAAGTTGAAAGAAAGCAATGTGGGGCAGATGCTCTCCCAGACTGCCTGACAGCCCACCAGCTTCAGGCCATGCAGGGAACTGCTCTTCTGCTCTTACACAGACCTGAGCAGTGCTGAAGGAGTATCTGGATAGACTCAGCTGGAGAACTGATCCCACAGGACTACTGCTGATGGACCCTGTGAAGCAGGTCATGTTACCCCACTGTAGAGGGGAAAGGGGAAGGCAGAGAATTTTCCCCTTCACACAAACTCATTGCAGCTCTTTGTGTTTCAGTAGCTGCAAGACACTTAACCAAAATCACATCAGGATCTGTTTACCCTATAAAGAAAGTATTTGCTGGTCCAAACAGGACTGCAGGGAAGCGCAAAACGCCATATAAGGAGGTTACTGGCAAAGGGGTTTATGTTCCTCCCCTTTGCAGGAACAGGTGAATTTTTTTTTTTTAAATTTATTTAAACTAACTTCAAACCTGTTTGCACAGTTCTTATAGGAAAAATCATCCTCCTGCAAGCTTGGTCTAACTTGAATCCTAACAACTCTCAGAGAGTCTGCCAGCACGACAGTTCTTGGAAAGCTGCACAAGTGCAGATTAAAGTGAGATTTCTAAAGAGAATTCCATCAGATCTACGTACTGCTCGTAAAACAAGCCCAGTAGCTGGCAAATGCAGCAAACTTTTCAAGGTTAGCCCAATCCATTCTTTCTGCTCAGCGACAGCTCATTTCAAGTTGTTTTTCACACTTCAGAATTACAGGTACCAGGGGAGCAGCAGGTGGGGGTGCTTTTGCACAGAGCTGCCTAAACCAGTGCAATTTAAGCTCGTGCATTTGCACAGAGCTGCTCACGCTCCCAACCCATGCCATGGCATCCCAGCTATTGGAATCACACCACCAGCAGGCATCTGAGCGGGGGCAGAAGGGACAAAGACAATTCATCCCCGCAAAAATGTTAGTCTAAAATAAGCGATCCTGTTGTCTGCAGTCACAAACACCAGCTGGGCTAAGAAGAGCCCTTAAACAACAGGCCTGGTTTTATTGCTCCCAACTCCCACTTCTTTCTCAGTAACAACTGGTTGTGTTCTCTTCACTGCTAGGCTGGGAATTCAAGTAGCTGCTGCTGTTCAAGTGATAATAAGACAGGGAATATCCAGTGGCTGGACTGTCCCCAGCCCACAAAGCCCAAGGCAAAGTTGGTGAAAAACCTGGTCTTTGATGCAAGATAAGGGTCTGTGATAAGGGTAAATCCAAGGGAAGACTCTCCCCAGACCCTTCCCAGTTGCCCTCCAGGACCACCATAGAAGCCAACAGAGAAAACTCCCCACTCTCTGCCCTTCCTTCCCTCCTCCCAGCCTGCTGTTTCCAACCACACAGGCCTATGCCCAGACACCAGGGAAAGCAGTGAGATAAGAAACAAATGCAAAAGCTCTAATTACAAATTGGGAATAAAACATTCCAATGACATGTAAAAATAAAATAAACAAACCCAGCACTATCTCTGCATGAAAGAATAAAGGCTTGCAAGGTATTAACCAGGGGCTGCAAAAGCTCAAGTAAAAATAAGATCCTGAAAAGCAGTATTTCTCTTCCCAAAATATTTTTATAAGAAGGGAAAAAACCAAACCAAACAACAAAGATGACCCTAAGAGTATTAAACCTCTGGCACCATACCACGAATTTCTCTAAAGGGTTTCTTAGTGCATCTTAGCAATTCATAGAGGAAGTGACCCTCTGGCAGGAACACCCAGTTGTCTGGGCTTTGAAGTTGTGGAGGCTTCTTAAGAATGTCTGTATGACACTTACTCTGATGTCCTTCCTCTGAACACCAGCCTTTGACCTTTCATCCCTAGAAAGACTTTTCAACTCCCAACACTGCCTTACAAGAGACTATTTTCTGTCATTCACTGCAATATTCCAATTTCTAAGGCTTCAAAGGGGGAAGGAAAGCACTGATCCATCAGCCTTTTACCACTCTTCCACCTTTACGTGTTGATTGTGGTTGAAACCCACTTGTTCGTAAAATAAAAATAGACTTGTAGGTCTGACACAAAATATCTGAGTGTCCTGAAGGGGATAAGTCACTGTGGAATTACGTTTTCCTTTGGGCTTTCAACTGTCAGTTTTCAAGATTCTTTTGGTCTCTTGCAAGGTTCAAATGATGCCATAAAGCCAAAATGCTTTTACAAGACTTTTTACTTAACCCGGGTACTAATCCCGTCCTTCAGGACCAGAAAGTTTAACAGTTTCAATCATTTCTACACAAAAGCAAATGAGGGATTTAGTCTTGTAACTACATTAACATCCAGTTACAACCCAAGGAACTCAAAACGTTCACCATTATCCAAAGTAACAACCCTAATAAGAGCAGGCTCATGAGCAAACTGGTGTTGCTTGGGAAATACCAGGAGACACACAGGAAAAAGAAGTTTCCATAATGTCAGTAGTATCTGGTAGTATTTCAACCTCTGCTGAGCACCCAGTGGAAGAAAAATAACAGCCTCCCTTCCAAGAAGTGACTAAAGTAGTGGATGATTCAATAAGCAGAATGGCAGGTTGTGTAATGCAAGATTTAACATGCTCTCCCTCTTTTGCCAAACTACCACAATTACTTGAAGACTCATTTCCAGCAGAGGTTCTCTTGCCTTAGGTTAGGATTAAGAACAGATTGTGAGTCATGTCTGCTGTAACACATCCTGGTTTAGGCTTTATGGCACAGGTTGCTCAAAGGCAGGGAAAGCTCACTTCCAACTTAGCAGGTAACTGCAGCTCCAGGTGAGTGATGAATTTAAGCACCAATTACCACTTGTAACACCACCAACACCAGTTAGGACCTTCACATGCCTTTGTGGAAGTGGAAACCCCACACTGGAACATTTATGTGATTTTTTTTTTCTTTTACCCTCAGAGAGCGATGGATTCACAGACAGATGTTATAATTTACACACTGAGACCTGAACCCGGCTCTCCAAACTCCCAGCTTCGTGTCCCACCAATGGGACCCTGCCATTGCCCACTGCACTGCCACGTACTCCCCAAATCCAAAAAATTGGGAGGTTGGCTATTTGCTGTCAACAGGAAATGTAGAAAATTCCCTATTTGTCACTGTCAATGGGAGACATCACACCCAAAAAGCCTGAGTGCACACACGTGTGAGAATGACCTGGTTTTCCAGACTGAACAGAAGTGATCTTCTGTCCCAAAGGAGTCCAGAAGCAGCGAGTTACTGGCAGCAAACTCTTATTATCAGGGCATCCACCAGTCTCCTCAAAAAACTCCCAAGTGCCTCCTACTACTGAGTTTAAAGAGGGAAAAGTTTCCAAGCCCAAGGAAATGGCACATTAGAGTGAAGAATCCTGTAAAAGAACAATAATTTGGAGTTTGTAACTGCTGGGTTTAAAAAAGAGCACTGAAGTGATTGAAAGAGTCAGCTAGAAAGTCATCTGAAGAGACAATTTTATCTGCAGCCAGCACAGAACTTCCTGCCTGTACAGCAGAAGTTTATCACAATGTGGAATTTGCTCCCTTTCTCACAGTGACCGATATTTTCAAAATCAATATGAGCATCCCTCAGGTATTTTCCCTTTCTAGAGGCTGCTTTGGTGCTTAGTACCGAGCCAAGAAGCTGCACAGGCAGTGCTGCCCAGACCCCTACAGCCTCAGTGCATCATTGCCGGGGCTCCAGTTTCACCCATCTGATTTTTCAAGTCTCCAGATGCCTTTCAGAACTCGGGTCTCATTTCACATGCTGTGCCTGCACATAGCAGCCATTGCACTTCTAATAACTTGGGGTTAGGGAATGTGTGTAACTCAGTAGCCCTGATGATTTGCACCATCAGGAACTGTTTGGAAAGATCAAAGCTTCACTCTTTACTTTTAACCAGTAACACCTTCCCTTTTTCCCCTCTAGCACAAGCTTTGGTTGTTCTTTAAGTAGTATTATCTTCTTCAGTATTTAACACTAAATAATTTGCGTGCATGGGTTTGAACCTCATTACAAAGTAAAAGCCATTCCACATTTCTCCCAGAGATACCATTAAAGCTTTTAAATGGGACTAGACACACCATGGTGGAGTGCACAGATATTTGAAACACAGGAAAGAAGAAAACACAACAGCCCAGGGGTTTATGCTGAGACTTAAATATGGAATTTATTAATGTGTTTGCGCAGCAGATGCAATACCCCAGTGTCATTTTCAAAGAAGGCGGATTTTTGCTCCTGAAAAGGGTATGTTAAGAGCATTATTAACAAACAAATTTAAATAAGCTATTTTTTCATTTGAGAGTTCAAACCACAGCTGAGGATCTTTTCTCCTCACTAGCTGAACCAGTAGCTCAAAGCAGAGCAAAAATCCTCCCTGCAGAACTCACGAGCAGCAGGTCTGTGGATCTACTGCTTCGGAGAGCTAACTCCTATAAGCTGCTTCCCAACACTCCAGCTCCTCATTTCTGCTACACCAAAACCACCTGGGCTGAGAAAGGACAACCCTGGGAGACCTGCTTGCAGGTATCAGTCTGGATTTACTCAGAGAGAAAGGAGCTCAGCATGTGAGACGTGTCAGAGATGTACAGCTGAAGCTCTGATTTTGCTCCGACCAGAAAAATTTGGTTTTTTGCCTTTTGGCACGTACCTACAAGTCCTGGTATGTGGCCAGGAATTGGTGTTAAGACCCACACAAGAGGTCTGACGAGGCCAATATGAATAGCCACTTTACCCCCTTGGGTGCTCCCAACACCACAAGCTGCAGCAGGAGCATGTTGCTTTCATCAAGTCCTTTCCTCCTTCCTTTCCAAGGCAGCACTTACAGATCTACGACGTGGCTTCCCAACAGCAAACTTTTCACCCCACCACCCCCAACAGTGAAGCAAACACCCCAAGCTCATGAAAACCAAGGAACATTCCCAGCCTGGAGTCCCCATACTGTCAGGCCCCACTCCTCCCTCCAGCATCACCTTCTCTCATGGGATAAACGACTCTGTGTTTGTATTAGGCAAGATTAACTTATGTGGATTTAGCCGTGCAGCTGTCATAAATCAAAATGAAAGGAAAATATCTTAAGCATAATCTCTGTTTATCTAGAGGTTTCTGCCCGTGTCTCTAATTTCTTCTTCGCTCCACTCTGGAGCCCTCGTAGAGTCTCCCATCAGCTGTGGCTGGTCCATCTGCCAGCCACAGCCCCAGCTGAGTGCACTGCCCACAGAGGGAATGCCACAACCCACGGGTGACTTTATTGCAGGGGTCTGAGTGAGCTCACTTGTCATCAGCCTCCCCTGACATCTGAAGAGTCACCGAGGCTGCTTTTCATGGCATGTTCACACATCAGCGACCCGGCCCTGGCAGACCAGAGGGTAGCACACAATGGCTTTTGTGTGCACCCAGCACGTTTTATCAAACAACCAAACCTAATCCTCATGAAAACATTGGCTGATGAAGTGTTTTGGCGCCCAAGAGATCTCTGGGGGCGGTGAAGCTGTTCTGTTCTGCATAGTTGTGCTTCCCGTAGCACACGAGCTGTGCCAGTGCCAGCTCTCCATGGTAGCACAGCTCTAACTTAGCTGCAAAAACCATTCAACAGGGGCTTATAGTGTTTTATCCCAATGTTGCAAGTCTCACAGTGAGACTCTCCCAACACTTGGGTGCCAAACACAAATCCCAAACCAGTAATAAACCCATTGCTAAAGCACACTGTAAAAGATCCCTATAAACCCCACAAGTACCTGCTGTGATTCATGTTCTCACAACAGTCAGTGTCATAGATACTTGCACCTCCACAACAATTTTAACATTCTCTGGAGTAGAGTTTCTGGACAACTAATTCACTGAAAGTATATTACACTGTTGTAATATTTAGCATGGGCATGATCACGTTCCTACGTCAGCTGCTCTAAGCCAAAGTCAAAGTTTCTTCAGAGAAAAAAAGCTCAAGTCCTGCTGGTTCCTTTGTCCCAGTTATTTACAGCATACTTTGCCTCTTTAGTATTACAACATCTTGGATTCAAAGACAGATAAAAGCTCTACCAAGCTGTCTAGTCCATCACAGACCTGTTCCACATCTCTTAAGTCACAAAACTGTCATGTACAAGTGGGTGAGAGTAAAAAATCCTCTTTTTTAAACACAGAATTTACTTTAGGTGATTCCTGGTGAATGATGCCAAGCAAGCCCACAGCTGGGATGTTTTCCACACCCATCAATCTTCCTTGCCTTTGAGGAGGCAACATGCTGTCACAACTTGGCCAGTGCATTCAGGCTGAACCCAAGCCAACCTGGAGCTGCTATTGCTGCGCTTCTGAGCCTGGAGGAAACACTAACAAGGGACAGCACTTCCAACTTGTTAGAGGTAACAACGCCTGACTTCTCTGCCTTGGCTCTGCTGCTTTGCAGAACCAGCAGGGCTGAGGATGAAGCAATTTCTTTCTTTATGAAGACACTGCATCCAAAAGTCCTTCCCCTGCTTTGGGAAGACCATGCAGTAGAGTCAGAGCCATGAATCTCAGTAATCAACCTGAGGCTGCAAAATAATTTCTGCATTTTATAGAAAGGAGACAAAGGGACAACAGCTTGTCAAACTTTGTTCCCACTGGGCCCAAGGTAGAAACCAAAGCCAAGTGCTCGTCTCCTCTACTCCAGAGCTCCTTTCCTTTCCCCATCAGGCAGCACAGCTCTGCCAGCATTTGTGCATCTGTTTATCACTGACTGTCAGTAGTACATGAGCAGCAGAGGATAAACCCACAGGTTACTCCTGTGCATGAAAGGCAAAAAGCAGGAGAGATGTGGAGAGCCCACAAAAACTGAGACTGGAGCTGGACTGTTCACTGAAGAAAGTTTCCCATTCCCTTTTCCATCACAAGCCGCGTGAATCTGACCTGAACAAAATTACATCCAACCTGCAGGCTTCTCCCCCCTAAGGCAATAGGTGAATAATTGCCAATTAGCTACGCTTTGAAATCTTTGTTTTTCAGCAAAGGGGTCTGGTTTTCCACACTGCGTGTGCAAGTACACACAATAAGAACCAGACCCATCCTCCTGGGTGGTATGGAGACAGGAAACTCATCAGGAACAGTGTACTCTACCATATGAGACATCGTTTTATTTGATGCCAAAGAGGAAAAGGGGGCGGGTGGAAGGCGGATATGTAGCGCATTTGCTCCCTCCTCTTTCTGCCCAGGCACGATCAATTTTTGCAAACTCACAGTGGAGCCTGTTTCCACCCAAAGGGCACTCATACAGCTCTCGGACATATGTTCTGTGTCTCAACAAAACATCATCACAAACAGCTTACAGCCAATGCAACAGCCTGCTCTCCTGAAATTTCCATTAGGAACATTATTGAAAGGGTTAAAAGTGATCAGTAAGGGTCTTGTGTGATGTCCTACAGCACTGGAAAAAAAAAAACCCAAACCACTATATGAAAGATATGTACAAACACAGTATTATAAAGTTACGTTCACGCTGAGGAACTAAATCACCAGAGCCAAAAAGGAGTGAGAAGTTTTGTTCTCGGCACACTTCTACTGTAATGGGTTTTACAACCGCTTGACTGACGTCAAATTCAATAACACATCATTAATAGGATTTTGGTTCAGTTTATACTCAGATGCTTTTCCTGTTTTAAATCTCTCCTTATAAATCTCAAATTAGATTTTATACAGGGAGATTTATCAATGTTTAAAAGAAAATACGAACACAGCTGATGCTTGAATTGGAACACCGTAAAAGTGCAGCAGGATGCGTTTTTATCACTGACAGGAGATGCACCTTGACACATCACAGCCCTGTGCTAAGTTTATTGCCAGGTAAGGCCAGCACGATCATTCCTAGCACCCTCTTTAAAGGGAGAAGGAAATCAGAGAAGCAGTAACTGCACAAGGAAAAGGTGAGTCAAAAAAAAAAAAAATCTACATATTAGACAAAGGTTGCAATGTAGCAAGGCTGCAAACAAGGAGGAAAGTTTTCTCACTTTGGTGTTTTCCCACCAGAGACCAGGGTGGCAACGAGTCGCTCTCCAGTTCCTCTGCAATCACAGTGTTATTTTCATACAGAAAAAAAAAAAAGATGACTAAGAGGTGGATAAAGGAAACCTGGAAAGGGCCTTGTAGCAAATTGACCAAGCAGAGTCACAAAGAGGACAGCCATGATCCAGTGCATGATGCTACCTGACCCCCAGGGAAAGTGGGAAAGGCAAACTGGAGGTTGGCAGCGAGGAGGAACTTCCCGTCAGGAAGATACATGAGCTCATATGGGAAGAAACAGTAAAGCAGTTTCTTGCTACTTTTAAAATCACATTAATGGCTTTGTGGGGGGGCTTGATCCTGGACGGGAGAAGCCAGAAGAGAGGCAGGATTGAGACCCAGCTTTCTGAAACCTCTCAAGCCGAGATATCCCCCAGCAGGAAACATGGGCAGGCTGCCCTGCTGCCTCCCCTGCACAGCTCAGCACAGAGCAGGGATGCTGGATGGAGCCTGTCCTAACACAGAGACTGGGAGAGGAGAAGCAAGGGAGGCATAGAATTAAGAAACAGCAACAGGCACTTTGCATTTTACCTCCAGGTGATTGGTAGGGGGCCAGAATAAATCGGAAACAACTGAATTTTTTTACTATTCAATAGAGATGGAAGTGCTTGTTAATGAGGGCCTGGCCCCGAGCCCACTGCCAGGGAAGAACTCTCCATCAGTAGGGCCAAGACACCCTGTGGTAGGAGATGTAGAAGTAGTCAGGCCCTGGGAAAAAAACAGTTTTATAATTGCAGCAAAACTCTTTGTTACAAGGTTGAAAAAAAAAAAACAACAACAAAGTTGATTTTGAGTCAGGATGAGGGTTTCTGGCATGGTGGCAGGAAAAGGTGCCTGGGAGTGGGAACCCCATCAAAAAATCAAGGCTCCAGCTCAAGCCAGAACCCTGGCACACACCAAACCATCACTGTCTCACCCACGACCAGCACCATTTCCAAGTCAGTCCCATGAGAATGGAGAGCACATGATTTCTGAGCACCAAAAGGACAGCGATGACATAGATGTGCCACTGACTAAACAGCAGAAATACCCACCCAAACACGCCAGCACGGCAGTGGGGGATGACAGCTGCACCACATGTGACTTCTGCTCGGTTTTTTTCCACTTGGAGTCCCACCAGTCACTCCAGCAGGAAACAATGATGGAGCAGCAGGAGCCCCAGGAGAAGATCAGCCACCCCAGCACCAAGCATCAAGGTGCTTGTGAGTGTTAATGTGGGTGGCTGGGCCATAACTCATCTTCACCAAGTAAATGCCACAAGTGAGAAGAGCCAGGAGAGGAAAATGCTAATAAAACATCAAGACCCTGGTGTTACATCAGGGTAGGTGTGCCTGCTAAATGACTATGCAGACATTTCGGGAGAGGAGACAGCAATGCCTCAGCCCCACAACTCATCTTTGCAGTCCCCTTCCCTTCGCAAACCTCCCCCAGCTCAAACCCATCCTATCTGCAAACAAATGAAAACCAAACTCAGATGCTCAAATGACTAATTTTAGTTTTGGGTTTGTTCCTTTTTCTTATTCCCTCCCCTTAAAAAAAAAAAAAGAGTAAAAGGAATAAGGCTGTAAGGTATAATGAAAGCAGCATGAGAAAGCAATAAAACCAGTTGCAGAGCAACCTAAACATCCATGTGTAGCTGATCTGAGTGATGGGAACTGGGGGAGATGCACAGCAGGGCTCAGCTCTGGCTTTGCCACGCAGCAGCACCCGCAGCAGCACCAGGGACAGGCACGTAGCTGCTGCACCAGCAACTCCCCGACCTGCCAGAGAAAAGCATGACACACTGCTGCGTGGGTTTTCTCCCCCCTGCTGCTGCTCACTCCATTCCTGGACATTGAGATGTGCTTCCCAGAGCTGGGGCCGCCAACATAAAAAGGATGTGGACCTGTTGGAGAGGGTCCAGAGGAGGTCACAGATGCTCAGAGGGCTGGAGCACCTCTGCTGTGCAGACAGGCTGGGAGAGCTGGGGGTGTTCAACCTGGAGAAGAGAAGGCTCTGTGGAGACCCGAGAGCCCCTTGCAGTGCCTAAAGGGGCTCCAAAAGAGCTGGAGAGGCACTTGGGACAAGGACATGGATTAACAGGACAAAGGGGAATGGCTTCACACAGCTGGCAGGGTTAGATATTGGAAAGAAATTCTTGACTGCGAGGGTGGGGAGGCCCTGGCACAGGTTTCCCCGGGAAGCTGTGGCTCCCCAATCCCTGGAAGTGTTCAAGGCCAGGCTGTGTGGAGCTTGGAGCAACCTGGGATAGTGGAAGGTGTCCCTGCCCATGGCAGGGGGTTGAAACTACATTATAATTTAAGGTCACTTCCAACCCAAAACATCCTGTGATTCTATTTGTATGTCTTGGGTCTGCAGATCCCTTTTTCAGAGCTGCAGGAATAAAGCTGACAGCACCACTGGCACAGCCTCCTGCTCCATGAGGTGGAGAGGCTCAGCTAGACAGCAGCATGTCTGTTCTTTCAGGCAACATGGGAGCCTTTCCAAAGGGAAAAACCACAAAAAGCATGCCTCTTAACACAGGATACCCCAGTGCTAACAATAAGCTTTTAGCAATTAAAATTAGAAAAAGCAGCTCCCAAATTCCCCACACAAGAGTCAGCTCTGCCTCCAGATGGTGTTTCAGAGATAAACTTGCTAATTTAGGTACAGCAGGTAAAGAAAAGTTCATCCCTTGGGTCACCGGGTTTCACAATCCGGGCAATATTTTACAAACTGTGTGAAACATGAACACACTGTGCTGCAAGGAAACCAGATTTAGTGATTAAAAATGCAATACTGCAACAACACTGAGACTCAGCTGGATTCCTCTCTGTGCGTTCCCAAACAGTGTGGGAATTCTTGCTTATCGAGGTGAAGGACATCTGTGTATTTTAACGAAGGCAATATAGTTCCAGCAGTGACTACCAGGACCACAACCTAGAAGGACCTGTGATCCTCTGATAACCTAAATGAGCCATCAATTCACCGCGTGGCCCAGGGCAGATTGTGGTGAGCTTCCCCGTGCCTTTGTCAGCTTGGCTGAAAATCCAAGTAAAAGCCAACTGAAAACCAGATGTAACTTCTCAGCTGGCCTCTCCCGGGTAAATCAAGCATAAGAACCTCATTCACACTGGCACAGCTGAGCATCAGCCCAGCACTGAGCACTGACATCCACGAGCAGAACTGGCCAAAGGGCTCACCCCGAGAAGCCCTCTCTCTACCTTTCGAAATGCATCCCCCTGACCTTTTTTTCACAGCAGAGACTTTGAGGTTTGCAGGTGTTTTTTGTCCAGAAAACAAGCACTTGGCCACATTGAGCCTTGGTAACCCCATGTAGTAAGAGGGCTGCTGTGATTACCCAGCATCAAAGACAAGCAGCACTTCCTTGGGTGGCAGCACCCATGGCACCCCACCAGGGCCTGGCCCGGACTCAGAAGGGCCTTTTCCACGTGTTATTTTTCAGTAACCAAGTCATTTCCCAGCCCCTCTCACCACGCAGAGCAGCAGACACTACTTCTGCTGGTATTGCTGCTGTGAGATGCACTGGTTGGACGACAGCTCGAAATAACTCCCTTCTTCAGCAGGGTAACCAAGAGCAGACCTTGGCTCCCGCTCCTTTGTAGCGCTGGGTCCTAAAATAGAGCGAGGGATGTGTTTTGAAGTTCTGAGGTTTTTGTTGTTGTCTTTTAAACTCCAGTCTCGGAGTCTATTTGCAAAACCACAGACCAAACACGAGCCATTCCACAGCCGTGATACTTTGTGGCAAGATTAAGGAAAAAAAAAAAAGTTTGGAAGGACCTCTTGGTAAACTACGCACTCAGTATTTCAAAGCCATGTATAACTTCATTATGCAGTAAATAAAAAATGACTTCAGCATTTAAGCAGTACAGTGTTCCATAGAAGAGGTTGAGGGTTGTGTTGGTTTTTTTTTTTTAAAAAAAATATTTGTCACATTACAGAATTTACAGTTGTCCCAAACGTGGAACAAGGGCTGGGATCACGCAAGCAGATCTGCAGAGCCAGGATGTGCACGGAGCATCACCAGCTGCAGGGACGTTCACGAGGACAGTGGGGTTTCCTCCCATGATGGAGCCTGTGGAGCTGGAGCTGTGGCCTGCACTCCCCTGCATGCACCTGCAACCCACCTTCCTCAAACCTTTTGCACTAAATAAGCAGCAAAAAGGGCAGGAAAATAATGATTTTGGTTTCCAGAAAGGTGTTCATTACAACATCCATATTTCTAATATATATATATATGGATGCAACTCATCTGCACACACACAGACAAATTGCATCCACTACAAGTATAAAAGTAGTCACATATGTATATGCAAGAGAAACACTTTGCAATAAATGCAGATTCACTCAGGTAGGGGATGGTAGTGAATTGAAAACATTTTCAACTGCCTTTTGGCTGACCTCAGTCCTTCATCCATTAATTCAAAGCCACCGACTATTATTCCTTCCCTTCTTTTTCATGGAAAGTGAGAAGAAGATCACCTCCACCAACCCTCAGTGATGGAGAACTCGAATCTTGGGTCCTCCCACCAGAAGCTCTTCCTGGTGAGCCCTGAATACCCACTACATGGTTCCTCCCCTTCCACAGCTTTCTGCTCTGTGCTCCCCATTAGCATTTACAAGATTAGACTCTGAGCAACCAGAGGGATAAAAGGAAGGTGCTGAACCTCCAGGCACGCATCACTGTCCCTCAGGATGCCCTGCTGAGCAGCCAAGGCTGCTGGCCCAGCTGCCTTTCTCTTGGCTGGACAGTCAGGAGTAGAGCGTTCCTGGAGTGGCTTCAACCAGACTGTTTCTTCTTTAAATCAGAATATTTTATCCAAGACATTCACATCACAAAAAGTCAGTGTCCCCCATCAATACCACAATGTGCTATCACTTTCTTCTTTGAAAGTCATTGTGCCAAGGACTTCTGCCATCCTTTTCCACCAGACCACACAAGCACTCTCTTGCTCGAGCAGGTGCCTGGGCACAGCCCGCAGAGCTCCACACACGGAGCAAGGTTAGCATGCTACACCAGCCATCATTTCAGACACAAAATGTCCTTTGTATCCTGCCTTACTGGGTCGTTTAAACCCTGACCTTGGCCTGCTGGACTTCTTAGAAACAGGACCTTCAAAACTAATTCAGGATTATTCCCTGGTGAGCTGCCAAAGACAACACCACCACCAAGGTCCCTTTGTTAGCACAGTTTCCAGTAAGACCCTTGTAATTCCCCAAACTGTACGTCCTCTATGGATGAAAAGGAAAACAAGCAGTGCACCCAGGCTGTTTTTCTGAAAATGTCCTTGTTGGAAAACTATTGTGCTTGGAGTTGTGCCACTTGAATTCATCAGAGGGGAGAATCTGTTTATTTGCACATCAAGTACATCTTATTGTTTCTGGACATCAGTATGTAAATTGTCAAGTATAAATTTATTTTTCCACTAGCTTAAGTTTTTCTCTGCTCTGTAATTACCATAATCCAAGGAACAGCCTATGTTTCAAAGGGCTCCATTTTAGCATGTTACATTCACAGATGATCAGAAAAATCTTATTAGAAAAATCTCCTACTGGTATTTAGAATCTTATTTTTCAGCTGACTCAGAACAAACCTCTCCTTGGCTCCAAGAGGTATTTGACATCTCTTAAAATAAAAATCTTTATTGAAAAAAAATCCCCAGTGATTAATGACTACTAGGCTTTCTCTACTGATGAAAACATGCACACATTCTTGTGGCAATGGCACCGTTCCAGTGCTCAGATCAATCAATTCCTGCACAGTTCAGAAATGCTTCAACACAGCACAGTTATCAGTTTAAAACAACGTACATGAAGACCAAGTCAGTAAAATCAGAACTCCGAAGGGACAGAAGAAAATAAAGCCATCAGGAGGGGTTTGAAACAATCACTTGACAGAGTTCATTCAAGAAGTTTCTGGACAACAGTCAGGACAACACATTTTTGGGGGTATCCCCAAACCAGGACTTGATGATCCTTGTGGGTCACTTCCAACTCAGACTGTTCTAAGATTCTATGAAAGAAGCAGCTCCTTCAGCAGATAAGAGACACTGGGTTTGGCACCAGCCCTGGCTCCCCAAAACTCAGCTGCTGTGTAGGGAGTCCTCAGGAGAGAGGTGGGCAGCACAGGTACGGGAGATGTGATGTCTCTGCACCATCTCTGTGACAGCAGAGATGAGACTACATTGGCAGCACATGCCAAGAAGCCACCAGAAAAGAGCAGTAAATGGGAAACCTCTATATTGACTCCCAGCAGGAGTGTCAAAGTGATGTGGGACAAAGAAGACAGTTCAGATGAGCCTAATCCATGGGGCAAAAGACCTGACCATGCCCAAAGAGGTCTGGATTTATACTCACTGCTGCCCTTCAGGAACAACTTGCTCAAGGTCACAACGCTGTAGCCTTCAGCAAGACACTTCTTTCTGTGCCTACTCTCCTTAGAAGTGTTTTTCATTTGGCAAATACTAATTTGTTCAGGACAAGGCATACCTTCCTACCATTTGGGTTGGTATCTCAGGCTCTGCAGTTCTTAATTAAATGCTGCTGCTAATAATGAAAGGATATAGACACAAGGAATGGACTTAATTTACTCCTCAGTTGTCCTCTTCTTTCAGTAATTGCACAAAAGCTCGAGGCTGTACGTGCAACTGAGGAAGACCCAGCTACCCCTAGACAGGGCACAAGTTTCTTTCAAGCTGTCATGTTTTACTATAAAAACAGTAAATAATTCATTTTGAAAATAATCACAAACAACTCCATGTCCCACTCCGAAGATGTGGGTCTTGTCTTCTCAAAGAAAGAAAATTAGACAACTCTGACATGATACCAGGCTTTGATTCAGAAAACAGATAAAACTCATAAAAGCACACAGGCAGGGCTGAGAGCTGTTTATCTTTTAAAGCCCACACAATGTTCTGCTTTCCTGCCCATTGAGCCAGGCACTACAGCACTGGGGGAAGTCAAGAAGCCTCCGATGCAGTTTAGTGCGAGTCTGATGGGATTTCTACTGGTCTGTGTGGAACAGGACAGTGGGGCATCTATTACAGAATCAAACCCTGTTTTTCAACAACAAAAGCTCCACTTTAGAGCAGCTAGTAAGTCAGAATACAACACTAAGGCTGGTGGGGAATTTGCTGTTGCATTTCACTGAAGGCTTTGGGTTTACCTGCAGCAGTGATCCATCAGATAAACACTCACGCTGCTTTTGTGTGATCTTCAACTTCATAACCATAATGGCTTTGTGGAAGATTACCCTCATACTTACATCCAAAATCCAACTATTAGGGGTTTCTGCATGCAAAAATATTTTCAGAGAGTCCCCTCTGGTAATAGGGAGCCACACTTCCATTTCAAAGAAAAGACATGAGAACATACTTGGGAATATTTATATTCTTTCTGTACATAAGTTTAAAGTTAAGTGACAGAAATCATTGCATGCCTTGGAATAACTCAAATCCCCGAGGCTCAGGAACACCAGCACTTGCAAGCTGAAGCATTCTTTTTATAAGCAAAGTATTTATGCCAAGTCAATTTTGTATATTATAAAGTTATTATGAAGTGTAACTACTACGCAGTACAAGCAAGACCTGAAGCTCTAAGAGAAGAAAACAAGGTGGGTTTTTGTAATCAAAACCAAGGAGCAAATACTTTATTTTCCAGAGTTTTTCCCCCATACAATTCCAGTGACTGTAGGCAAAGCTTAATAGGCCAAACATGTACATTAAATGTAACTATACCCAACTTCAGATCCACGTTTAACAGGTTCTCACTTTGAAAGTAATTTTGTCACCACCTGAAGCAAAAGGAGAACAATTTCTTGACTATTTTAGACTGCTGTCTGACAGCATGTGTTAAAAATGCTGATGCAGGGGTAGAATTTCCCATAAAACCCTAAGCCTGAGTGCAAGGACTCAGACTACATGTACAAGTTTGTGATGTTTTCTGGAACTTATGTCATACATTAGGGTTTGGCAGTAGCGTTACTTCCTTCTCATTTTCTGTTGTTCATTAAAACATGTTGGGAACAGGGCTTAGGTTGCTCATGTCTCTGCTGCATAACTCTTTGCTTTAAATACTTCTCAGAAGGTGGGAAGTCAAAGGGAATTAAAGGAAAGAAAAACTCCAGCGATGAGAACAGAAGTGTGCTCGGGGAAAAAGAAATACACCAGCAGATGTGTCAGGTGTGCTGAGGACAGAAGGGCAAACTGCTCCTCAGGCCCTGAGCATGTCTGTTCCTTAGGGGAACGGAGTCACAAGGAAGAGGAAAAGCAGCAAATCTGGTGCCAATTCTTTGGGAATTTCTGTCGACAACATCTGTGCTCATGTCAAGCACTCAGAAAATATCAAGACAAACTGGGCTCTCCCACAAACAGCAGTCTGTAAAATCTAGAAAGGAAATCTGGAACAGGGCTGAGAATTAGCATTAGAGCTTCTTTAATCATCCCAGCTACAGAACAAATCCTGCTTTATATTTATCCATTCCCATGCCACCATGGTACAACAGACAGCTCAGCACTGGCACGGAGGTGGAGCTGTGCTGTATTTCTATCCTCAGTTCCCACCGGTGACAGCTCCAGACTGTGTGTGATGTGGTGCTTGTCTCTTCCTCAGAGCCGTGATGCCACGATTACTGATTTATTTCTTTATAACAACTCAAGGCTGTGACCAACTCTCCAGTCCCTGGTGTCAGAGTAACACTCATCTCCTCCGAGCCTCTTTCACAAAGCCAATGTGTCAGGGCAATTCTCAGGCACAGTTGCAGCAGTTCAAGTGGGTCACACCACCCTCAGCCAGCCCAACACACATCGTTCCCATGCACAACAGTGAGGTAAAAATCCAGCTCTGTTTATTTACAGACTTTGTACCAATGTGGTATGAATCAGCAAGGGGAAGGGGCACACATCCATAATTGCTCTGGGAATAGACTGGTTTGCTTACTCCAAAGGAAAGCAGAGAATTTATTTAATGCAATAGGTCAGTTGTGCAGTGCTACATATCCCTGGGGAAAGATTCTTCTCTATCAACCAGTAACAAAAATAAATAGATCATTCTGTCCAGCAGTCACTTAAAAGTGCTGCAGCCCATCTGTACATGAAAGTAGATTTTAGGAGAGTTACCCACAATAAATTAAACTCCAGCTTCTCATTTAGTAAGTTATAGTCCCTCTACCACAACAAGATAACGGGAAATGAGACTACAAGAATGCACTATAAACCTAGAAGGACTTTTATCAAACCCTAAATTACAAGGAGTATCTTCAAGCTGCATCTCACTACATCATTAAAATAAGCATTTGATACTTTAATCTCTCAGAGCATGCCATTCATCAAAACTGTCTCTGCCTAGGAGATGCAAGCAGTATCAATGTGATTCTTTAAATTAGAGGTACTAGAAAAAACATCCACACTGAACTAAAAAATAGCCCCAAACTACTTATTGAAAATGCTTGTTACATTTTACAGCACTGGACAGGGATTGAAATATTCAAGCCAACCCTGACTAACAAAGAGTCTGCTTAAAATTTATGGATAAATTTCAACTTGTTCATAAGATGTTGTTTAATGTCACTGGAAAAACATTATTAGATATGCCTCTTTATTGATGAAATATGAGTAGAAACACACTAAGGGAATTTATACATAGACACACAAAGAGCTACATTGTTCCTTCTGGAGGTAACTTCTGAAAGCACAAATGAACACTCTTCATTGCTCTGGGCTTCAGAAGTAACCCAAAATACGAAAGAGTCCTGATGCTTGTATCTTTGCCATCAAAACCCAAATACAGTTCTCCTGTGCTTTGTCATCGATGCCTCACAGCTCTCAAAAGCCTGCTAGATTTTAGGGAAAGCAGATGAAGCCCAAGAGACAACGCTTGGGAGCGCACAAACAAGTTCCTGATAATCCACAGGAAAGGAGATAAGAGGGTTCAACCTGGACCCCCTTGAGAAGAAAACAAGAGGAAAACCTCCTTCAACACCACTCCCCGAATCACACACTGCTCCATTTACCATCACAGTGGCCTGGCAACAAGAGGTTTCAGCAAAACAAATAACCATGGAAATGCAGCAGTTTTTAAGGCAGTTTCTTGCTGGAGCTGGAGAGGGAGGAAGGGGAGAAGCAGACAGGCCATGCTGAAAGGATCAACTCCTGGATCGTGGAGATGTCATGCCAGGAGTCCCATCACATGTCTTTGGGTTGGAACCTGGAGACTTTGCGCCATGGAAGGCTTTACCTGAACCAGGTGAAAAGAGCAGAGAACTCACCACTGACTTTTCATCACCACTGGCTGGAGAAGCCACAGGCACAGTGTGAACTCTGGTGGGCTCAGATACTAAGAAACTGCTCAAGTGGGAAGTAGGGAGAGAAGTTCCCATCTCCACTTAACTTCACCTTCACTTAGAGAAAAGCAAACACAGACCTCCCATCACACATTTTTTTACCTCCCTGCAAGTCTCCCCAGCTGAAGTGCTCCAGGACAGCTCTTAATTCCCCAGGGTTGGCACATCCCCGTATCTCAAGCTGTCACTGCTCATGAAACTACAAACAACCTCTTCAGCTATACCTGGTCTCATATTTGGCAGCATGAAGAAAGAACATTTCCCCTCAGGAAACACCCCCCAGTAGAGGCTTGTATTTGGTACAGAAGGGTCCTGAATCCTGCAGCAATCTCCCTAAATCTCCACCCTGATGGTAAGAGCCACTTAGCAATCAACACCACTTCCAACAGGAGTCAGACAAGCCCAGGGAGAGACATATGATGGAAGACCTAGAGGAGCAATCAATTGGTTATGCCAATTTTTTAGTTTCATGGTAAGAACAAGGAAAGAGGGCTGGAGATGACACTCCATCCTAGAGGGAAAACTAAGGCACAGAGATTTATCCAGCTAAAGTATAAACTCATAAATCCGTGGGCAGGAACCCAGGAATTCTCAGAGATGTTTATTATTCTCTGAATACTTTCTAATAAATTCCCTCTTTACTACAAAGCCTGCCTGATCCAACTGTACATATTTATTTAGTACTCAAGTGGCTTACAGACTGGCTCAGAAAAAGAATCCCAGAGTGCTTTCTCAAGAAAAGCTGGATTCCCCGGTTGGATGCAATGGTAGATTTCTTTTCATTGCACTCCAGATGGTCCTGATCCTGAAACCCACATCTCCCAGACTCACTGGTTTGCAGAGGGTCCATCCACCCAGCCAAACCACGACGCAGCTGAGCGTTTAAAATCCTGATACCTTGGGGCAGAGACTGCCAAACATAGGAAAAAACCCTTTGCACAGTCTCAAAAGAAAAAAGCAGCAGTAAAAGATGTGCTCTCAGACCCATCAGTTGTAGATCATCTTGTCCCCTAAGCCAGCAGTGCTTCTTCCCCTCCAGTGTGTGTTTTGTTTGTACCTTCCCATAGCACAGCTTATTCTTTTATCCCCTCAACTGCATCTGCTGACCAGCGAATTAAAGAAG
Source organism: Oxyruncus cristatus (assembly GCA_013399855.1). Taxonomy (NCBI): domain Eukaryota; kingdom Metazoa; phylum Chordata; class Aves; order Passeriformes; family Cotingidae; genus Oxyruncus; species Oxyruncus cristatus. The sequence continues at coordinate 317,763 of VXAY01002891.1, forward strand.
AAACTCAAACCTGAATGCATTGGTAATTTTGACAGGAGCACCTGGGTTACAGGTACATCATTTTAACCAGCAAATCCGTAACTAACCCAGTTCCTTATGAGAGAGAAATAACTTTTGCTCTTACTGGCTGCAGTCTGTGGAGCTGTTTTGAGCTCCCTGGGCTCACTGAAAGCCTGTTGCTGCAGGAAATCCCCCACAGGAGGCCACAGCCCTGCAGAGCTGATCAGCTCTGAAGCTGCTGGAGGCCAGGGGGGAGTGGGGTGAGGGAAATGGGGGGTGGAAGACACCTAACAGTGCAGCACAGTGGTGGGGTGGGATATGCACATAAGAGGACACAGTCAGGAGCCAAGAATAGTTACTATTAAAACACAATCAGGAATACAAACAAGAAAACAGTTTTAGATTGCCTTCCTCCCGTCCCCCTTTTTAATACCTTTTTGATTTTTTTCTCCCCCCTCCTAGATAACACACTCCAGCAATTATGCTGGGAACAATTAAAATCAATTATCTTCTCCCTGAGAACTTCAGAAAGGGTCAGCCACCCACCCCACAGCTCTGCTGACAGATGCCTGAAAAAAAAAACAAACAAACAAACAACCAAAAAACCAAAAACCCCCTACATCTCAGCTCAACTACAATCCTGGAAGAGCCAGACCATGTGTTGTTCACCTCAGGGTGAAGAAGAGAGGAAGCCTCAACTGTTTAACAGACTCAGAAAATTGGGATGACAATCCTCAATGCCACATATGGCAGCAAAGATTACTTCACTCAAGCTAAAACAACGTGTTAGGAGTTTTCCCTCCCTCTACCAGTGCAACATTACTCAATGGATGAATCAAGGAGAGCAACCCTGAAGGGCAAACTGCTCTTAACCCTGCAAAAGGCATGTTAAATAAGTAGTACAACACTTCTGGGATGCATTCAGCATGTCCTGGCCTCAGGCCCAGGAACATAAATCTGTTCCTTGCACTGGATTGAGTTCTCTTCAGTCTTTCCACTGGATGCGGTCCAAAGCCCTGTCCATCCCAGCAGCAGCATCTCCACACCCCTTCATCCTTCCCCATGTTTTTCAAAAGTCTGGTCAGCTACAACTTCTTGATTGCCCCAGAGTGAAGTCCAGGCCCCAGAGCTCTTCATGCCCAGTCAGCAACTCCTGAGGCATTGCCACCGTCGGTTCAGGGAACCTGGACTGCTCTCACATATGGGAACTGTTCAGAACCTTCTTAGCAAGAAGGAAACTTCTTCAGCCCATGACACTATCAATTACACTCAACAGCAGTGGTAGTGGGGGGAAGGAGATTTCTCAGGGGGAGAGAAGTCTGAACTCACGTTCGTGCAGACAGGCTCATCATCCCCTTTCCTTGGGTTTCTCGTTATAAGAGAAAAATATAAGCAAGATCCCAGAAGTTCAAAAGACACAGTGTCAGTGTCAGATGATTCATGACCGCCCAGTTCCTCTTCATTTCAAGAGTGACAAAGTAAAATAAATTAAACCCAGCTGACTAAAACAAGCCATCCTAATTCACGGATGAACCAGGAGAATCAAAAGCGTATGACAATGTTAGCAGGAAGGCCTTCTTTTACATGCAAACAGCCCTCACTGTGTAAATGGCCAATTAATTTATGGGAGCCAGATGTCCCTGTTTAGGGCTGTTGTTTACCTTAGTGCTCTGCCCTTTGATGGATTGATAGATGTCACCATTTTTCAGCAGCGAGTGAGCAGCAGGGCCACTGCCTCCCAGGCAGAAAGCCCTTGCTATCCCAACCCCGATAATTTTCCTTCTCCACAAACTACGTTCTCGTATTTCCAGACTCGGTTTGTAGTGAAACATGTTCCCCTTAGCAAATGAAATGAAAGATGAGCCTCCTGCTTTTAACAAATTCTTGTGTAGAAACCAAAGCCAGACTCTCCCCATATCAGCTGGTTCCTGACATGCACCACAGAGCTCCAGCAGCGCTGATGCAAAATTTCAACACAGGAAAAATGGTTTCCCCTAATATATTGCTTATTAATATGTAATAACAACAAAAATGAGAAAAAAAAACCCAGAGACATTAGATACAGCTGCATCACAGCATCAAGATAATAAGAGCAAATTTTTCTTTAAAGATACACCAAAGTTTTGCAGAATCAGAACCCAGTTTTATGTTTTATATTTTTTGTAGGATATAAAGTCAAATCTAAGCCTAAAGACAACTGGAGAAGTATAGGAGGTTGACAGAGAGAGAGAGAGAGAGAGATCAAGATGTTCTAAACTCCTTAGTTCACTGTTTAAATCCATAGATAAATATAATCTGTATGATAAACAAAAGGAAGACTAGAAGCACCTAAAGGTAGAAACTAATTAAAGAGATATATTGTACAGTGTGCCTCTCCATATCCTGAGCTAACCATTTTTAGCATCTACTCAGCAGTTTAATACGCAAAATGAACTTGTGAGAGAAGTTGATTTGCCACAAACAAATATCAATATCCTTGTGCCCTATCATGGTCAAAGATCAATGCACACAGAGCTGCTCCCTGCACACTCTCACACAGCAACACAGAAAACGAGAGTTCGAGACAGGGAAAACATATCACACATCCATCAAAACAGGTAGGAGATATCCCAGCAGTGGTGGTGTATCCTAAAACCACATCTGCAGCAGGTTTCCAAATCAGTATGCTACTCCAGCCTGCATTGCAATAACTGTGCTCTCAGCAGTCCCCTCTGTGCCAGCCCCATCCCTTTTGGTTACCCTGTCTTCCTGATGTGGAAGAAGCTGGAAACTCACAGTCTTGAACCAGTAAAACAGAGCAAGTTCTCCCTCTGAGAGGTTTTGCACCCTCTCCCCCCATTAATTTTTTTTTTTTTAGAATAAAGAGAGAGAAGGGAGCCGGACGCGTTGAAGATCACACATTCTCTTAGTTTGGGGTGCTTTTGTTGGTGGTGGTTTTTCCTTTTTTCTAATGCTGTTTTTTCTGTTTGTATACTGGTGTTATCTATAGCTGTGCTACAACAGATTTTCATCTCAGATTCCTTTGCAATTGTCAAAACCCCCACTTTGAAGCAGGCTGCAAAGGGAGGCTGTTTGGCACCTTCACATCATGCTTGGAATCCTAACAAATACTTCAGGACACTGAAGCCCTGGATCTGAAGCACCCCACACACACACACACCCATCTCCCTGCCCCCAAACCACTACAGAGTAATTTACCACAACACATGCCTTTGAATAGCAAAGGGAATCTCTCTTCAAAAGCTCAGGGCTTGTAAGTGTCCACGCAATTTATTTCCTTGATTAGTTCATCTTTTTCCCCCAGTGGTCTGTGTAACAAAACAGTTTTATTCACGGCCAAATCTTGAGGTTTTCAGGTCAGATAAAGCTTCTATTGCCTGCTCATAGTAAGAGCTGATAAACTGAACAGAAACAAGAACTGAGCCCAACACTAATAAAGGAGTTCTTGATAACATGAGCTCCCTCAATCTGAGCAATGTTTCCACTTAAGATGATACGGCCGAGTTAGGACAGAGACCTAAGCCTTAGTAGAATTTTATAGACACCTGCTCACTTAGGTGGAATTCATTGGGATTAATGCAAAAAGCTTCATTTCTTTGTGTGATCAGAGTATTATTTAATTCTCAGAACAGTTTTCTCACTTCATTTTTTCCTCTTGCCACTGCTGTACCTGGATTTCTGCAGCTGCCCTGTCAGTGCAAAGGACCAACTGCAAAGAGAAGGAAAGCTGTGCTCTTTATTTCCCACAGTCTTTTAGGTTTAAAGATCAATATTATATTTTCCTCTACAGATTTTCATCTGTTCTGTCTTCAGTTTGAAGTGTTCTCAGCAGTGAACATCTGTTAGAAAATCTCTTACAAAACCCCACTTAGTCTATGGCCCTTTAATCAAAGAAGGGTGAGGGTATTAAGAATTTAAAATAATATATCCAAGTTTAAAAACAAATACATGTGTTTTCTATTTGAGAATGTGTGTTATTACTTTCACATTCTGACCTGTTAAGTACACATGCTCTACCACAAGTCTCTCTGGAATTTTGGCAAGAACCAGCATTTATTTAATAAAAGGCCTTATTAATCGTAGGACTATATCGTTGATACTTTGCATTTACACAGCACATTACATTTTCAAAGCACTCCAACATTAAATAATTCAAACAGCCTGTACATTTGCATAGATGGATGCACACAATTGTAAAGGAAATTATGAAACGTGTTCACATGTTTCTATATGAAAGGAGTTATAAAAACTAAATTCTTGACTAAATTGAAGATGGTTCGCTATTTTTGGCACCACATTACGAGAGAGAGAGCCTCAAAGCAGAGCAAAATTATTCCAGCATGTTTGATAAGGATTGGAGAGTGGGATTTCTCTCACCTGCCCTGACTTAGCTTCGAAGGAGAGTTTTCCATTAGAGTTGCTCATCCCAATCCCTTCAGAGTCCCAACAAAGGACTGGTCACAACTGATTTTCTCTTGATGACCATGGACTTTTAACCACCCCTATCCTAAGGACTCAGACCCAGGCAACAGGTACATTTTGGCATTCAAAATCTACATTTATGCAGATGAATTCAGCTCAGTGTCTGCCCATCTCTGGTCCATTTAATTGGAAAACAGTAACTAGAAAGGTGAATGCAGCACATAAAAGGACCGAAGGCATTTTCTTGTTAACAAACACCACGAGGAAAACACACATGGCAAATTATTCTGAGCCCATTATTGACACAGGGCTACTTATAAACAAGGTTTTTCTTTTCCTTCCAATATATGAGCAAGCTTTTAAGAGTCCAAAAACCTTACGTGTCTTAAATGTCTCCAGATATCTTACACCAGGAAGATTTGGAAGTTATTCCTTTATTTTGGTATGGAAAGGCTTCTCTTTACGAACAGACAAGCAAGACCAGGTCCTGGGTCAACATAAGACATAACCATTGGTCCTGCTACATGATTTTTTTTAATTTTTTTTTTTTATTAAGACCAGGAAATCTCACCTGCAGCTGCCTTAATTTGAGGTGTCTTAAATTAAGAGAGAAAAAAAAAAATCAAAGAAAATATCGACAAACCAAAAAACACTTATGTAACTTCATATTCCATTGGAGTTCTGGTGAAATCAGAGAACTTCGATGTTTTCTTGGTTTGGTTTGCACAACCACGCAAAAAATAGCTTCAACAAAACTCAACAAGACTTAGAGACGTATTTCAGAAAAGAAAGATTGATTCTCATCAGAAAAATCACTATTGGATTATTTAAATGAAAAGAGAAAGTTCAGTGAATACCCAAAACAACCACCTTGAAAGTTGGCTGACAAAAGGTTTTTACTCAAGGACAGTCACTATTCCGACACTGCCAACCTGTGTCAAGGCTGTGGTGGGAGCAAGGTGCTCACCTTGAAGCTGCTCCAATCTGTGCAGTGATTTGCCTGGGCAAATGCTCCCCATGCCAACACGACAGATGATCTGCCAAAGCCACAAATCCAGCTCTCTGCACGGTGGTTGATGGTGCACACCACGAGCATGAGCAGGATTCTGGGCTGCACGAGGGAACACAACCGAGCTGGGGGAAGAGAGCGTTACACGGGTCTGCTGGTGTCAGTCCTGCTGACACACATGACAACATTGGTAAGAAGCTGAAACACGAACACGTGTGGGATGACTCTCCTCTTTATTATTAACCCACATCCAGTGGTGGGGATAGGGAGAATGGTTTTCCCAGGTTGAGATGATCATCTCTCGTGCACTAACTCCTGGGATTACCCTGGGGGCAGAAAATAGGTAGGAAGTGTGCTGGGGGGAACTGTGTGTGCACTCTTTCCTGGTTAAAAAACCAAATCATGCCAACCAGAACAGCCAGGGGACTCCTCCTGCTCTTGGGCAGGTACTTGGAAAAAAAAAAAAAAAGCAAGAACTGTCTATTCAAGAGTTCCTTGCTGTCCCAAATCATCATCCTTCTCACCCTGCTCTGCACAATTCCAAGGTCCTTTTGGAGGTAGGAGAAAACACACATACTGTTTCAAGATGCAGGTGAGGCCTCCATGTCTGTTCTTTCCCCATCATTACTCACTCACCTCCCCCACACACGACTCTTTATCTGCACCACATTTTGTCTGTCACTTTATCGCCTGGCACTCCAACAGCTGTAATTACAACACAGGCACACCACATGTGTCTTGTCATTGGCAAACAGCCCCCAAGACCCCCATGCAGTGGAGCAAAGCCCCAGCCCAACCACACCCAAGTTCTTTACAACACATGTCCAGCTTTGACCTCAAGGAAAGCTCCCTGGAGAGCTCCAGACAGACGTGTCCTGCAGGCTTGTCATGCTTTTACAGAAACTGCTTTCAAGTTACTGTGACAGCTGTATCTAAAGACCTTCAAGGGAGGCTGGTTAGGAAGACAAAAAGGAGGGACCAAGATTGACCAGAACCATGCATTTCAGAGGGATACTTTACAAAAAGCACAAATAAGAGAGATTATTAGTTGAGAGTGATGCCCAAACTTGCCTATATGAAAGTTAACTCCTAGATGCATGAGAGTGAGAATTTGTATCTGGTTCTGGACAGATCACTTCTGTATCCACCAAAAAATGTGCATTTATATGTTTTAAAAATAGAGAAAATTCCAACTGAGGAATACAAGACATAATTAGTTAATTACTGTACGACAAACCAAGTTCATGGCACATCTCACTGTCTTCAAAGTCCACCACTGGATTATGTCCAACCAATACATTCTCCAAGAAGTTTGAGTCTCTTTTCCCTTCTCATTTCCAAGAAAAGCACTCATCTTTCACTCATACCACACAGTTTGTCCACTTCACACTGCAGGATTACAGTGGTTTACACCATAAAGGGATCTCTAACCCCCATTTTTCACAGTTTATCATCACAAGAACTCAAAGCAGCTCGCTTTCTATGCAAGTCCACAGACCTCATTTCTCAGAGTGGACATGAAAGTGCACTTCAGAGCAACAACATTCCTGCTACAAAGCCTAACACATGAATATTTGCAGAAGACTTTAAACCATGCAGTTGAACCACGTTCTCAATTGGAAACAGAGTCCTGGGTAAATAAACACATCTCGAAGAGTTTGGTTTTTTTCCTTAAAAAAAAAAAAAAAAGAAAAAAAATAATGAAACTCCCCCCCCCCAAACTATTCTCAGACTCCCTATCCTTTAGATACTAAAAGTATCCTGATGTCTGGTGGTATTCATCATGGAGACAGAAATCTGAGAACTTCCCCACACACAACATCCCAGTGTGCTACTACAGTCCTGCCATGGACAGCTCAGCTCCAAGGGAGGGACTGTCAGACAGAGGTTTACAACAATAATTGACCCCAAGTCCCCAAGTCATATCATCATCATTTTCTCTTTTATGGAGCCATGCTAGGATGTTAGTATGTACCAAAACCTCCCTAATTACTGTGGTTTCCCTTTGGAAAATAATCAGGGAAATACGAGTCTATGATATCTAAATGGTAAACAACATGCAAAGGGGGAAAACAAAAAATGGGAAAAGCACTTGTATTCTTGTTCTTATTTGTGTATGTAAGAGCCTTCTTCTGGGACTAGAGCCTAAAATTCCATGTTTGCACTGCTTATAAAACTCAAGTACAAAGAGAACACATGAAGGGACAGATTCCTTTAAAGATTTTATTGCTTTGAGTTCAGGTCTTGTAGAATTATGAAAACCGTCCCAAGCAAAATCAATAAAGGCTTTACAGCATCCTGGACAGTCAGCATGTTTATCTTCTTTCTAACCTTGTTCTGCTTCTCCCCCTTTGAAGTTCGCTGCAGAATAGAAATGTTTCTGTGTTTGATGGCACTAGTCAAATAAGGTTTCTGCTGCACATTGGTAATAAAATTCACTAACCCTTTTAGAAAAAGGGGCTGTACGTAAACATAAGGATAACTCAGAGTGGAGTCACTGATCCCTCTGTCTTGTCTGCAGGGGAAAATAGCTCCTACCGACAAGCTGCACCAAGATAAAACTGGTTTAGGCTCCAGAAAGGAAACCTGCCAGCGCAGCTGGGGGAGCAGAACCATCGGTGCCTTCACAGCACCAGCCACTCTCCCTGTGCAAGCCAGCACGGCCATCAAAGGCAGGCAGCAGCTGAACGTGGGGTTTCACCCTCCACAGGACACGCGGCGTGGGAGATCTGGAGCCCTCAGACAGTAGGTGACCACCTGTTCCTCGGGCAGACACATCCCGCGTGGCGCTTGTTCCGGCGCGCCCTCCCTGGGGACGCGGTTCCGCTGCCATCTGCACCAGCCATAAATCACAGCGAGAGCCTTTTGGTGGGCGTTGTGAGCGCCGAGCGCTGCACTTACGTCTGCGAGCCGCAGGAACAGTTGTGGTGCTGGCGGCACACGGTTCCCAAGATAAAAAAAAAAAAAGAGGTGGACTTAAACAAGTAACATAACCTAATGGGCAAAAAGAGTCAAGCCCGGAGCTTGAATTCCTCCCCTTGCTTTTGATCTGCCGCTTGCATTTTAAGACCTCCCAGGCTATGAAGCTGTCGCATCAAGAGCACGGAGAATGACAGCTGCAAGCCTCGTGCTGCCCATCAAGCCCAGCCCGGAGTCCAAGAGCCCCATGAGAAGAACTTAGCTTATTTTTATTGCAACACACAGTATTTTTCCTCCTGTGTTTATTCTCCCAGCTCCTCCTCTCCGTGCACGCGTAACTGACCCCTCCATTGACTCTTCGCTATTCTGGAAAACTACTGCTAAGACCACGAACCACAGATTATATTACAAACACTTAAAATATCTTCTAAAGCCCTGACCGCTTGTTTCATTCTTAAAAAGTCGTTCCGGTGTTCAGCACTGGGAGATCAATTCGTGTCAAGGAAGTAACACTGCACTCAGAGAAGACAAACTGTTTCCTCCCTGATCCTTCAGGAATGACTGCTCACTCCTCAGCTGTGAGTGTCCTCAGGAGAGAGAGCAGCTTCAGCAATGGGGATGTCCCACAAGATCTGTCCTGGCATCGCAGAGCAACGAGAGCTGTGCCAGTGGCTTTCTCTGCAGCTCAACCCATGGCTCCGTGTCAGCCATCCTCAAAACCCAGCAACAAAAAGGGAGGAGGAAAGTAAATACCTCCTTCGACGGTTTTCCCAGTACAAAACAATGTTTTCAGAGAAGAACAGGGATTCAACAGGTTTGGGAAGAGAGCGTGCCAGTACCATCCATAAGGAAAATCCATTGCTCTCTCTGGAAACTAAGGAGCTGCCAGCCAAATTTTACCCTTACTAGAAGTGCTTGTATGTTTTGGTAGTTCAGTGTTATCCTGCCCCAGTCATTCACAACAACCATGGCAGGTACTGCACAAACAGTGCAAATTCATAAGGTAACAGCCCAACCAAACCAAGACAGGAGCACAAATACCCTTAATTTTCAATGCAGTAACAAAGTCCCACCAGCCAAGCCTTTCCTTTTATTTCTTAAAATCTTGAGAGATTTATGAGTGGGACTGAGGATAGGGACGATGAGATGGTTTTGCAGATGCCTTCGTGCAGCTCCTCCCAAGCATGAAGGTGCTTGTTGGAAAAAAAAAAAAATGTGAGAGTTGAGCAATAGAGGAACTGGCACCAGCTCTGTGTTATTTTTGATGAAGATCATTTGTTTTTCTATGGAGTTGCGACACAAACCAAGGTAATGAAAAATGTGTTTGCCCTATGAGATGATTTTTGAACTCTGCAAGCTGACCATAAATTGCTTTCTAAATACAAGTAGAAATAGGCTTTTGCAAATGCTGACAATCAATAATGTGTGAGAGTCTGTGTTTAAGAGACCAATAGGACAAAATAGCTCCTTTTAAGACAGAGGAGCACTTTACACACATAATCTACTTTAAAAAGCATTCACTACAAGGCCCCAGGAGAGCTTATGTTCAGGGATATTGGAGGAATACCAGCAGTTTTTAACCACTCCTTTGGAACATCTTAAGTAAATAATAAAAATCCCATACAATTATAGTTGCATCTACGTAGAAACAGGAGGTCAAGAAGTTGCATCCCACTCAGAGAATGCAATGCAAGGCAGAAATGCAACTTGCTTTTCCGGAAAGTCAGTGGAAGTTGATGTGCTTTGGGCTTGGAAAGTCTTCCTCTAAGATAAAGGACAGTCTAATTTAACAGAATCACCAAAACTGTTGTTACCTATTTTTATTAATTCTTAAGCTAATGGTTTACAAATGTCTACTTTTTAGAAATGCCCAAAAAGGCACATTACATGCAGGGTTTTTTTTTTTTAAAGCCTACAATACAAAAATCATAACAGAAAGAAAAAAAAGAAAAGAATAAGCTTCTTGTAAAATAAAGAAGCCTAAGATGTTTCAGACAAAAAATATGTGGAACTAAGTTAATTAATTCAAGCCAGGAGAGAGACCTGGAGAGCAGATATCCAATCTATTACTCATAAAGGAGAACTAACCAGAATTCTAATTGAAAAGCCCACTTCCCTATTATTTCAGTCCCTGAGGAGACAACTCAAAAAAAAAAGAACAAAAATCTTAAATTTTCACATTTTTTTCCTGGAGTTCTCACAAGATCACTCAGTATATGGCAACAAAGCTCCATCAGCACTTGGGGAAAAACATCCCTGTAAGGTAAAACTCTCCAAGCTTCAATCTGTCAGCACCCACAGGGCGAGTGCACCCACCACGGCTCAGGAGCAGGGGTGCAAAATAAGCAGCTACTCTTTGCAATTGCTGATACTAACAAAGCAAGAACCCCGAGGACTATTCTGCAGAGCATTTTCTTAAACTTCCACCCCCCCTGCAAGGTAGGAGTGGGCAGCCCCAGCTGCCTCCTGGGGAGCAAAGCAGCTGCAGCACATCAACAAGGTCACCTGTGGCCGTGCCAGAAGCTCATCACTTGTCAGTCCACCCTTAAACTGCACATCCACAGATATCAAATGGCCAAATAACAGCCAGTCTTCTAACAAGGCAGAGGTGGACCCGAGAAGGTTCCTCTTGCCAATCCAAAAGGGGCTGGGCACGCACAGAGAGGACAAACACGTGGAAGTCATGGATGCAGATGCTGCATGTGCAGCACGGGATGCAGATGGGCTGCTGGATGGAGCCAGGGGGTTGCTAAAAACCAGCCATTCCTGTTCTTCGACTCCCTGTCCTCAACCATGTACCCCAGGCCCTGGCACTGCACACATTTCCCCTTTCCTTTTTCCAGAATCCCATTTAACTGGTTTTAATGAGCACAGGAGAGCACACACTGGCACATCACAGTGTCTGAACAAGTCTTAGCTGAGGGGGGGCTATTTCATTTCCAGTCATGCCCTGGTGAACAGGGAATCCTTTGAGAAGCTGCTCAGAAGCCCTCTCTAGCTCAGATGCTCTGAGCTCTGTTGCCCAACTCCAGAAAATTTACGTGGAAAATATTAAGAAGTATCCTCTCATACACTGAATATCACTAGAAAACTGCAAGAGGACACTTGTAGTTTGAGACTCAAGTTCTCAACAGCATCTTGCAGTTTCTCATGACGGCTGATGGGCAAACTCAAGAGAGTAACAAGGACACAGCTCCAAAGGTACAGAGACCTTTAACGAGCACCCGGTTCAACACAAAGTTATACTCCCCTTTTGTAAGGGCAGGGCTATGAACAAAAGGAATCTAGAAATATTTCTAAGTATGTGCAACATCTTCTGCTTCTGTGCCCAAGCCTGGAGAGTCACTGCAGGCTTTCAGCAGGCGGGTCCTTAGCACTCCCCAGGCACCCCTGACCTCCCAGCCCCTTCATTTCCTGCCTTGGCTTCAGAGATAGCTGGCTTGAGAAAGCACCAGGACAGGGGAAAAGTAAATAAAATATGGTTCCCAAAGCTGGGCCTCCCTCTCCGTGCCGCCTGGGAACCCCCAGTACATGGCTCAGGCTCCCTGGGAAGCAGCTTCATAGAGGGGACCAAAAAAACCAAAAAATAAAAAAGAGAGAAAAGTGCTGAGGGTCTTTGAGCTGGTGTCTGTTAGTTCTTGTGCAAAACTAAACAGGGGAAACAACAAAACCCCCAGAGACAGCATCAGCCACGCACTAGTGAAGGATGTGTAGCAATTTGTAAAACCCTTATCCCGCTCCCTGTCCCCATCAAAAAAAGGGTATGGATGGGATGGGTGTGCACATTTCCCCCCCCCCTTCCTGCTCATTAGGAGACCACTCCAAACCCTTCCGTTCCAGCTAACATGTACCACTCCAAGTGAAAACCCCATAAACACACGAGCCAGTTTTACAGAGCAGGATTCCTGCTGTCAGGGAAGGCGCAGGCACGCCACGGTTAAGAAACGAAAACACACATCCCTATTATCTCTGGTATTTGTGGTGCTACGAGGCATCCCAGCCTCAGCTCTTTAAACACTGTAAAAGCACGCTATAAAGGGGGGTTGTGCTTTTTTCCATGAGCACAAAGCATGGGGAAGGTTATCTCCCGTGCTTGTCCCATCTGGTGCACCAGCACCGCCGGCGTCTCCTCAGCTCAGCAGCGGCAGCACCAGGGGACCAACTCGAAGGCCTCACCACTAACAAGGAGCTGTGCAGGCCCAGTCAAGCAGTGCCATAGTTTTGAAAAACAATGACTGCTAATGGTGATAAAGTCTTGTTCCAGAATGGGCATTCTCCCCCCAGACAGCAGTTCCTGAAAGCAGGGCGTTGCATAACATTCCCACTTTCCACCAGAGAAGATTCCCATCCCCGTGGCGAAACCTGGGAAAAGGAGGACCTAGTGCAACAGGGGCTGAACAGCTTGAAAACATTGCAAAGATGCACTTGAAAGGCTGTGATTCTAAGATTTCGTGATTATCAAAGTCCTTCTTCGAAGAGCTAAAATTCAATTACAAGGATATAAACATTTAATACATAATAAATACAAATTCTGCCCTGCAACCCTTTTGCAACACGTCTCTGTGTGGCGGGTTGGCCATGGCTGGATACTGGGTGCCCACCACAACTGCTCTGGTACTGCCCTCCTCAGCTGGACAAAATACAGCAAAAGGCTCTGGGTGGAGATAAGGACAGGGAGAGTTCACTCACCAATTGCTGTCATGGGAAACACAGACTCAGCTTGGGAAATCAGTCAGGGCCATGACTGTCATTCTCTGGATGCTGGTGGAAGGGGTATGGTTTGGGAGTACAGGGGAATACCAGGGGAAAGGAGGGAGACTGTCGCAGGAGAGAGCAGAAAGGAGAGCCCTGATCAGTTTTCTCCAGTTAAAGAGAAAGCACTAGGAACATACCACCCATTCCATCATTTCCTTCTCTTCTATTCTGCAGAAAAATTGGATTTTTTCTTTAAGCCTTTTCTTCAGGAAAAGGCACATACAGCACATTTCCTTAGCACTCCAGCACCATGAAATGCAGGGCACACCATCAGAGCATCACTCCATCCAGCCCTGTCACTGAACTATGGAGCAAAATCGCTGGGGCAACAAGGTTAAGCTTAATGATTCCCTTTGGGAGATGGAGCCTGATCCCATATACGTGCCCTAAACCACCAGCCTCCTCCAGATGAAGACAGCCAGCCACGACTAAGGGCTATAAAGAGCTTCCTTTTCAGTGGAGCGTTCACATACCCTACACAGATCAGACCATTCTTCACATAGGTCACACCAAAAGCATAACAAAGAGTGTTCCATCCTTTAACCCAGAACACAGGCGAAGACAGGAAATGCCATACACCCTCCCAACTCACCCTAGCTGAAGAAGGGACGGATTTTACTCAAAGGCAAGAGCAAAAACGATTTTGCCATCCTTGTCATAGAGATTAAAACAAGGACAAGAACTGCTTGTGCTGTTTCTCTGCCCTGCAGCACCCAACCTACCCCGGAGTTGCCCACGTGGAGTGCTGGCTTAGCCCATGCTGGTGAGCCTTCAAAGGGGGGGCTGAGCCCAAGGGAGAAAGAGCTGGTGGCTGCAGGGCTGCACCCTAACCACAGAGAGAGTTGGGGAGCAGAGGGGTGGCTTCCTCCAGCATCACAGTGAGGAGAGAGAGCTGTGATACAGAAAGGGAACATAATGGAGAAGGACAGCAAAGAGCCCTGGGGAATGACTGCATAGTACTACATGCATGGGCAGTGCCACCCTTGGGGACACTGAACCTCTTCCACGTCAGAGACAGACCCCTGGCAGAACTCCCAACCCACTGCAGACACACAGATGCATTAAGTTCCCCAAGCTTCTTGATTGCTGTTTTATCCCAGACAAGGCATTTCTTTCATTTAAAGCTTATAACTTACCCTCACCAGAGCTTGGAGTTGCAGAGTTTAGCAAGAAAGTGCAAATGGTTTATATTCTGTGTACAAAACAACGGTAAAGCTCCAACCTGATTAGGTTTCTAGCATGTAAGCTTTATTAAAAAAGTCCTTACAACTCCTGTCATTATGGTTTTGTTTCTTTATTTTGTAATAACATGTTAATTATTTGAATTGCTGCAAACAAATCTGGGATGTCATGCAAGCCCCAGGCTGCTAACCAGCCTCTGCGTAGGTTGTAGTCAGCTGAGTAACCAGCAACAGGCCAAGGAACATTGCCTGGCTGATGCTGATGACATGAAACAAGGCACTTCCAGCTCTGACACGCTGTAGGACTTCTTCTTGTCTCACCCCTTCCAAATTAACTGCTTGTTTTCACTCTGCAATTGATTTTGTGATTAGCCCTTTAAGACGCAAGGGTCAACAAGGACAAGTCCGTGAATCCACCAGAGCTGATAACGCTGAGTGAGGTCTTTACCTTGTGTGTGGCTCGTCCAGGTTTTACTGAGTTTGCTGCTGCTTGTCTGTCTGCACCACTGACACATCCAGAGAAATCCATGCCAGCTGCTTTTTAAGAACCCTACTGCTGCACAGGATCCTTACCTGTTGCGTTTCCATACCGACACAGCTCATCTCCCTGTGTAACCCCAAGCCTAGGCTGTGCACAAGCTCACATCACCAGGACTGAATCAAACAAACTTGGTTCTCTCAAAGCCCAAAACACAGTCCCTTCCCAGAGAGGAGCTGAGCAGTTACAGAGAGAAAACAACGCCGTGGGTCCAGCTGGCACTCCTGCCCCAGGAATGTCTGTGGGCAGCCAACGCAATCCTCCCAAATTGCACTGCAGTTGAAAGCAGGGCACAACAATGGGTCCATCCCCAGCTGGGCACTGCAGTCTGTGCCGGGAGGCTCAGACACGGCCCCACAGCCACCAGCGCGAGGCTCTTGTGCAACGACCGGCCCCGGCTCACGCCACCAGTCTGAGAGCTGACCTCCCCAGATCCCAAAAGCTTGCAGCTCAGGACATCCTTTCAGGAGCCAACGCTCCCCCTATTTTCCCCGTGATGGTGAGGGCGCGAAGCAGCCACTCGTGACTTTAATGATTCTCTCACCACGGTGCTAGGTAAGATTTTAGCGGTTTTGAGAATTTGACCATTTTCCATGCCAACACGCCAATGCCTGGAACAAAGTAAGCAGAAACTTAAATAAGAGACTGAGACATGAGGCTGCTGTCAGCCAGTGAGACCAAGAAAAGCCTCTAAAGACCACTGCAGCGAAGATTTATTTGAAACAAAAGCAAAGCCAGAAAAAAAAAAGAAATCATTAGTAGTCACTTACAAAAGGTTCAGAGAACTTTATACAAAAGGGAAACTCAACCCAAAGTCAGCTCCTAATGACAGAAATTCCTATGAAGAAAAGTTCTTTGTGCAAAGAGCAGAGAAGAAAGATTCTTGTGTCACTAAACCTCTTTCTCCAGCTTTTCATCAGTCAGAAAACACCTCATTAACAGTTAATATCTACATAAGGGTTGTATTTTACCAGCACCTGATTTTTTTAAGCTTACCCAGCCTTGTCAGTAGACACTGCAACTTCAGCCACTGCACTGTCTGTATAATCTGTCTGCCAATACTGCCACCTTTCCAAGTCCTCCTCGTCGTCAAATGATAGTCACTTATGCCCCACTTAATGCTGAAGTTTTCCATTTGTGACCAGATACCTTTCAAATCCCCTCAAAATACTAATATTTAAAAAATAGCAGATAGCACAGATGCAGTTTGTCTGTCAATGAACAAGTAATACACCCTTTGAACTGCTCTATTTCTCTCCAAGAGCAGATCAAACTTTCACAAAAAAAAAAAAGAAAAGAAGTCCAGCTTGCTGAATTCATGCTTTTTTCCATTTTAGATCTCCCTCCTTTACCAGACTCCTCTCCCATTGGCACCACGACGTTCTCTGGCGGTGACAGGTTGTTGAGTCACTGCAGCTTCTCACTTTTCACTCAGGAAACTCAAAAGCAGCTGCTGACACAAGCTGGGACACTTGTACACTCAGTTCAGCACGAGCTGCTTCTTCATATCTTCTTGTGAAAGTGTTTAAGACATAGTAACAACTAGATTAATGAAGAAAGTGGGAAAATTTAAACCCACATGCCTCTGGCATAGATTAAAACCCAAGGAAAGGACAAAGAGTTGCTTCTGGGCACGTTTTTTTTCTGGCCACACTTTTCCCGTTATTTGTGACATGCACAGGGGAAAGGGGTGGATGAAGCAGAGCTTTGACACCTGGTGTACAGCACCTGCACTCAATCCTTCCCCAAATCCCAGGTATGTTGCTCTACTCTGTACTCAAATACACACAGAAAACGACAAAGCAGCTCCTGTGCAGCTGTGCAGGGAAGGAGGCCCTTCAGATGAGCTCCCACCATGAATCCACCAGGCTCCAGCAGTCTGACTTGGCCAGATAAGCTCTGAGCAAGAATGTGAAGCCTGGGTGCTGCTCCAAACCCAAATCTGAAGTCTCTGCTGCTGGCCCATCACTGTTTGACTAGTTCAGCCTGTGATTGATGACTTGCCACTGCTTGGAGTCTTCCAGAGGAGATTAGATACCTCTCCAAAATGAGAGGTTTTAATCTGCTTTCTGGAAGAAATCCTGCAGTGGGAGGTATCAAACATAGATTTAACAACCCTAATAGTTCTCTCTGGCCTTAAAAAAAATCTAATCTGTAATCTGGGGGGTGTCAGGCATCTGTTATCCAGAGCTGCAATTACAACCGTACTGCTCCTCTGCAGTCATATAAACCTACATAAAAACCTCTCAAAGGAAAAGAGAGGATAAATATGAAATGTTTAATAACTACTGACTTGCTGGTCAACAGATGGCCACTGCAAACTACAGTGCATCTGGAGCTCTTTTCTTCCAAAAATCCTGGCAAAGCTTGACTTATGCAACCACCAGAACCTCCATCGTGTGCCTCCATAGCTCCATCCTTGAGCACCCAGCTGGTGGGGTCAGGAGATCCTTACAACCACCTCTTCCTCTGCACAGCTCAGGGCAATGCATACCCCTGCCCAACATCCCAGGGACACGCTGACCTTCATTTGAAGATGACACCACCTTTTCAGAGATCAGACATCATTCCATATTACCCTACCTCAAAAGAGGAGCTGTGCAAGACTGTAGCTCACAAGAGCTTTATCTAGTGAAGAAGGACCAATGCCAGATGAAGACAAATTAAAAATCAAGTGTACACGTTACTGCTTGGACAAGTATTTCCCTAAAGTCACCATTGCACCAGCACAAATGGTGCAACAGGAGAGCTCGAGAGGGACTTTTGAGAGGGCACGGAGGGACAGGGCAAGAGGGAATGGCTTCAAACAGACAGAGGGCAGGGTTAGGTAGGATACGAGAAAGAAATCCTTGACTGTGAGGGTGGTAAGGCCATGGCACAAGTCACCCAGAGAAGCTGTGGTTGCCCCGCCTCTGGAAGTGTCCAAGGCCAGGTTGGACAGGGCTTGGAGCAACCTGGGACGGTAGAAGGTGTCCCTGCCCATGGCAGGGGGTTGGAATGAGACAGTCTTTAAGGTCTCTTCCAACCTGAACTATTCTGTGATTCTGCAAACTGGATCATAAAGAGCCTCTCAGAGCCAGTCAAACCCACAAAGCCTGCATGAGGATTCACAACCTCCTCCCTTAACTGCTTAAAGGTCCTCCAATCTATGCGCTGAATCTGCTCATCCTAACGCTCGCTTCAAGTGAAACATTTAACTGCAGACTGACACTTTGATGCAAACTCGTAAGAGCATTGTAAACTTGATGTCATCACTAAATAAAAGCTTCACTTTGAGTTAACGTTTCAAAGTTCCTCAAAGTACTCAGTCTTCATTAAAAAGAGCAAATGCTTTTCATTTTCCATGTTTCCAAGTCACAGCCCCCCCTAATTCACTACTTCTTCTAGGTCTTATAAGCAATTTCTCCTCCTATAGAAGTCACAAATACCATCTATATTCTGGTAATTCTGTTTCCACCAGGTGTCTTAACCTCCACGATAGTATAAAAACCATTTCTTTTTCCCAAACTTGGGGCCCACCCATTGCCAGCCCTGGTCCAACAGCCTTAACCCATTACCAGAAACATGCCCTCCATACATCCTTCTCATTGCAGGGAGGCACTGGGCAGCACATGAGTTCTGTCATGCCTTCCTCAACCCCTGCTGAACAGGGAGAAGGCTCAGAGATGCTGAGATTCACTTGCCCTGCTATTTCACAGCTCTGATTTCCAACTAAGAAAGTGTAACCCTATTACTGAAGGTTTCATTACGATAGTGCTTTTACAGCCATAGATAGTGTATTTATCTCTCCAAATTTAAAAGGCTTAACACTACATGGAGGAGGAAGAAAGGCAGAAGACCACATCAAAGGGACTTGCAAGGGCTTCATTTCACATTAATTACCAGGGGGACTAGTGCCAAATGTGCAAACAGCACCAAGGAAATTCACTGTGGAGCTATGGGGCCGCACAAGGTGTTGTGGCACAAAAACTGCTGCCACCCCCCTCTTTCCAGGGGAAAACCCCTATTCCACAGCAGACAATGGGAGCTCTGGGGCTCAGCTGTGCAACCAGAGGAGCCAAACCTGCTGGGAGCACCCAGCAGGGCAGGATACAGACACCAGCGACCGCATCCCTCTCTTCACCAAGGGTTTGAGGCAGCTTCAAAACACTCCTCAGGGCTTCCTACTTAGCTCAATAAGCACGGAGAAGTGTGGATTCCAAATGTGCTGAAGAGCCTGAAACCTCCATCGAGTTCAGCCAAGCTCTGAGGTTCAGCACCTTTGGGACAGGAAAAAAAAAAAGCCACCAAAACATTCTGTGTTCTAAAGCAGGCCTTGCATGTACCATGGACGTTTTGTTCAGGCCAAACCCTGTCCTCCAATGTGCACAATCATCTCTTCTAGAGAAGATGAGCATTTATGAACAGTCAGACTTTTAAAGATGGGCCTTTGATCTTGTTCCCAGTTATTTATTGAGATTCACCCCAGAGAGCAGTAACTGTATGAACTAGTGGGAGAAGGCAGATTTTACATTTTACCAAGTTTAACAGAGCAGAGGAAGCCATATGCATTTTAAGTATCATAATTTACACCAATTCTGTTAAAACACAACCATGCATTTTTGAGCAGAAAAGGTCCAAAGCATTTCTAGCCAGCTGGACTATTTTCGGCACATTTCAGAGCCCCTCTACTCTCCTCCATTCACCTCCAACCCCCAGCAATACTAAATGCCAAGGGAAAGCACGGAGATGTATTATACTTAAGTGCAAGCTGCTCCACAAAATCTGCTCCACAAACAATTACACACCCCATAAGAAAAAGAGCAGAGACCCAAGCAGGGTATCAGCTCTTCATTTACATTCAGCCCTAATCTAACATGTCATGCAAATGGCACAGGAGGGAAAACGAAACCAAAAAACCTCCCAGCCCCTCTCTTACCCCTGAACTACCAGACCATCTGCAGTTTCAAAGAAACTCTAGCAAGCACAGCTTGACATCTGCACCTCATTAAGGCCTAATTTGAAACAATCGCTATTCCCTATCTCTCTTGTTTTTCCTGGGCAGAACAGCTTTGATGTCTCCCAGTTGACAAAAAAAAAACCCATAAGAAATAGGCATTAAAAAATATCAACTGGAAGGTAGGAATTCATTCCCATGAACAACAGGTATCAATGTTCAGCAAAGAGAAACCAGAGCCCCGAGCTCTCACACCTCCCTCGGCCACAACTACCGTACAGGGCAGGCAGATGCTGCCTCTCCTCATCGTAACTCTCCTGTTAGGAGTAACCACAGCTTGCTCAAAGGGCTTGGCCTCTTCCAACCTGGGATTGGGAATCAAGGATTCCCTGTTATCCCTGGGACAGTATTATCATAACTTTTTGCAAATCTTTGCGGCGACAGCAAGTTTGATTTGATATAAGCAAGAAATGCCAAACCAAAACATGAACGCAGGTGATTCATCCCTTGAGGATATAAACTTCATTTTTTTTTTTTTCTTCTTGTTCCTTATACCTCAATATGACTTTGGAAGTCTGGAGAAAACCCACATTTTGCATGATTTGCTCACTGACATTTTAAAGGGAGGGCAATTAAATCAAAATGAATTAGTTTCAAATTCAACAAAGTAAATGCCTGGTATTTTAATCAACAGGGCAATAGCTTTCCACCCTTTTTTGCCTACAAGAGAACATGAGTGTGTTATGAAAAATCATCCATCAGCTTCCAAATAATCCATGTAGTCGAGAAGCTGACATTCTCCCCATGTGTTTAATCCTATGTGACTCATACATTTATTCTTATAATGAAGTTATTATTACTGGAAACCTTCTCTTTGCTAAGTCAGTCTCTGTAGGTGCCACACATGAGTTGAAAGCTTATGAAGTCAAAGAAGGCCTTCGGTTTCCAAGCTAAGTCAGCTGGTCACCAAATGGCACATGTAGCCTTTAAATGCAGATTTGATAAAACAAAGCAGTTGCTTGCCTCTGCAAAACTTTGCCCAAGCACAGGCTTGCTCAGCTAAGCCAGAGGTGGCTCAAAGTGTATTTAGCATATGGGAATTTTCTGGTTTGTTTTCATCGGAATATGAATTAAAGAGACTGATCCTTATGCAAGTGTGGAAGGGAAAAACAGAACTAAACAGAAAAGCCTAAAGGTTCTGACGAGCCAGGATAGACCTGCAGGCAAGCACAAGACCCTTCCTGCCAGAAACATGGGGTGACAGTGCAGCAGCAGCACAAGACACAACCCAGTTCGTGCTTGGCTCTGTTATCCAATCCTGCAGCACAGCAACCACTCTGCATTTCACACTGGAAAACCACTGCAGAGGAAGGGCTGGATGGGGAAAACACCACACACCTGGGGAGACCAATGCCCTGCAAAGCTGCTGCTCTCCCTGGACTGAGCAGGACCACCCTCCCCTACACAAGTACTGCCAGGGAGGCCTGAGGTCCATCAAACCACAGCACAGCCCAGTGCCAAGATTTGGCAGAACCTGGGGGAACACCAAACTCATCCCTGCTGCTCCCCCCTCAAAAGTCCCTGTTACACTCTGACCCACCCCCCCGCCCCCGAATCAAAAAAGGAAACTGCCCTCTTGTTTTGCAACTCAACAGGGACAAGAGAAGGCACTTCCTCACAAATTACGGAGGGGGGGTTAAGGGGACACCCAGCACAGAGTCCCCCAGAAAGGGCTGAGGTCTTTGACCCTGCATAGCAGCTTCTGCAGCCTCAACCCACACGACATCCTTCATGGTAATGGAGATGGGGGAAGCGGGATGCGTCCTGTGCTTGCCCTAGCTGGGTTTGGCAGAAATCCAGAAATTCAAAGGCCAGAGGAAAAGCAACTTAAGGAGATAAGATTTACAAGTAATTGGAAGATCTTCCACCAATTTGACAGACAAGGGACCAGGTCAAAACCAGATGTGACTCGCCAGTAATTTTCTAGCATCCCCTCATCCTCACTGTGCAGAAAGGCAGTTTTCCCAGAATTTTACACTAATGTACACAAACTTGAGGAGAAAACCCCCCAGTAACAGTGCTTTGGATTAAACCCATCCCAGTCAGTTTAATCCAGTTCTAAGTTGCACATTGTGCTGGCAAGCATGTTTTCCCAAGTCATAGGTTATAAATATTTACAATTTCTAAAGTAACAAAATGGGAACAAACACTGCATACAGCTCATCAGGAACGATGTTTAGTGCCAGGCACGATGGCTTGGATGTGCAGTAGTTTCAGCTTTTTACCTCATGGGTGTTTCAGCACATTATTTAACTGACTACCACCATGGTGAGGAGGGTTTAATCCAGCGCTGCCCCTGGAAGAGGCTCTGCTGCTCACTCCCAGCTCCAGCCCTGTGCTGGCCCCTTGCCAGCATGACTGCAGGGTGAGCCAGAACAGAGATGACTGCGGACAAACAGGGAGAACAAAGCTGAGCTGAATCCCTAAAAGTTTATGCCAACAAAGTTGACAAGATGGTAGAGGGACAAGAGCCAGCGCGGCATCGAAGAAGCTCCTTTGGTGGCAACATGAGTAGGTCTGGTTCATGCCTTGGAAAATGTGTTGAAGAGAGGTTTCATGATGTGTCTAGATAGATCTAGGAGTAAGATTTCTCCAAGAATAGCCCCTTTTCCCTATCACAGGACCTGGGCAGAGATCAGTGCAAAGACCCCCAACTCCAGGCACACCACCATGGACAGAGGGACGTTGCACCTTCTGGTGGTAGCTTATTGTTCATCCATTTGTTGCAGTGTGAAGCCAGACTGGAGGCCTCTCCCTGCACTCATGGCTGAGGTGCCTTCATGCAATGACCCCACAAATCTGTACACATGCATTTGCATGTGTAAACACATCTGCAGAAAAATAAATAGACAAAACTTGAATCTGGCAGAAGCCTCAGAGTTGTTCTCCTTGGAAGGCTTCAAACACACCAAATCTGAGCGGGATGCTCCACCTCATCTTTCCTCCAAGAAAAGATCTGAAACACACAGAGCTCTAAGAGACCAGGTGTGCTTTAAAATAAGGCATTTTTGGACTGTAATCCGGGTGAGAAGAGATACTCCAAAATACAACCACCTCATACCTAGAAAACAGGCAGGTCAGCCCCTGCCAAGGCTGTGCCTGCTCAAAGCTGGGCAGCAGCACTTGCTGAGGCACCTGGTACATCCCCAGCTCAAAACAAGCATTAAGACTAACAGCAGACACTCTTCCTATCTCAGTGTCCCCCAGAAAACTTAGCAACGACAACTGCAAGCTTCCAGGAAAGCCCGAGAGTTTCAAGAGAGCAAGGACATTTTCAGTTTACATAACTAAAGCTGACAAATGACTGGACAGGCTTCTGAAATCCCCCTGTAAACTCACTGAGGCAACTCAGCTTAGAAGTATCTCTTAATTAAAAGCACCAGCAAACCAAGTCTCACGCACGGCTATAAACAGCCTGAAGAACCAGCAGCTGCAAAAGAAAAGATAATAAACCCAAACACCCCCACACACCTTAATCCTCCTTGCTTGTTGCTTAGCATCTGCTCATCTTTTTTTCCACTCCTTGTAAAAAAGATATCCCAGGGCAAGATGGATCATTTTAGGACTCCTGTTACTTGGAGGTATTTTTCCAATCATTTTAAGTGTAAGAAGGGAAACCTTTGCCAATCACATTTTGCCCTCCCATGACATGGGAATAGCAAGCATCTCCCTCTAGTCTCCCTCTGTTCAGGGCACCAAGCTGCACCAGAGGCCAAGGGCACCTGCAAAAGGGCTGAAAAAGTCTTGGGCTGACCCAGCTACCCACCACAGCCAGGCATAAAGAAAAGGTGAGTCCATGCCCTCCTTTCTGAGCTGCACCCAGCCACCACATTACAGTCATATTTACTGTTTTTATTAAAATACTTTGGAAAATCCTGCAGTTATCAAATAACATTCCTCATCCTTCTGTAGGAAGTGGAAGTGAGACACTGGCCCTGCTTCCTCTGCAAGACTGCTAGCCCCACACTTGTCCCAGCCCACTGATAGTGAATTTGGAAGTGAGACACTGCACTCTATCTTCAGTGGTTCCAATTATCTTACTTTAAACAACAGCAAAGCCCCTGTGCATGACGCCACTATTGGAAATTTATCAGATACAGGGAGCTTCCACACAGATACCAGACAGCACAAAGCAAGCTTTTGTCTTGAAAACGTTTCCAAGGTCCTGGAAATTCAGGGTTTTTCCTGACATTTACGAGCCCTCCATACTACAAGAGTTCTTGTAGTCCAAGGTTCAGAGTGAGGGCTACTCTTTTCAGAAATGTCTTAAGTTGCACTGTTTGGGAACACTGTGTACCATTGGATTTATCCCTTAATTTTTTTGGATGGTTCACTCTAAATCACAAAGTCTGCTTGCAGCTCTCCTGAACCACGCAGCTGGTCTCCTGGGAAGCAGAGTGCCACACGAGGGGCAGCAATACCAGGGCCACCAACTGCCTCCTGTCACCACCTACACTGAGTTAAAAATAAAAAGAGTAAAAAAAGTCCAAAGATCTCTTCATCTCTGACTTGTCCTCAGGCCTGAAATGGGATGCCAGCAACAAGCATCATCTTCCTCCACGGAAAGTTGATCTTTCAGCTTGTGGCCGACTCAGATGTGAGCTGTAAAGGAGTGCCACTAAGTCTGCCCCAGAGCCATTTGTTCTCCTCTCCCCATCTCACACCACTCTGCAGAGTTCAGCCTCTCTCCTGGTCAGCACACACTAAAACTCACCCCAGTGTGTGTGGCAGAGGAATCCCTTTATTGACACCACACCTACTATTGCAGCACAGAGCTTTAACACTGCTCAAAACATTGCTCTACACGGAGATGGCAAGTAATGTCTTTGAAACCCACAGGTTTCTTTTGTTTTGCTTTATCTTAAAAAAAAAAATTAAAAATTTGTGGACTCAAACCTCCCCGACATCTTCCTTTTTTCCCCAAAAGATTTTCTTACTATACCCCCACATCACCTGGGAAATCTGCTCATCCCTGACACTTTTTTCAGCAATTCAATGACGTGCCAGGGGCATGTCCAGCATTGAAAATGCAGCAGCACTAATGTCTTGACAGTTATTTCCTAACCTGAATCCAAAACCACTCCAGACTTCCCTTCAGCGTTACAGCTGGCAGAGCTGCACTTCCAATAAGCCTCACACCTTCTCTCCGTGTTTTACAGGCTGTGTTACTGCACTGCTCTGACAGAACAGGAACAGCACTTTACGGCCACCCAGAGCACCAATCCTTCAACATCCCGTCGACTGTTCAACACTGAAAACATTAAGGTTGCAAAAAACAAAACAAAACAAAAAAAAACACCACACAAAAAAAAAATCACTTTGGGCTCTGGATATTCAGCCACTCGAGTGGAGAGCTGGTGGTACAAGCAGCAGCATGGCTGTGGCAGTGACTGAGCAGGGCCGTGAGGGGAGGTCTCTGTGGGATGGAAACGTGCGTGTTCAAAAGCAGGTCTGTCTTTCATAAGCATTTCTTCTGCAGCAATTAAAAGATGCAGCCTCCCCCTTGCAGAATCCATTACTGGTGTATGATGAACATGCCTGCATCTCATGAACCACACAGAGACCGCATTTCTCCCCACAAGAAATCCTCCACTCAAAAAAAAAAACCTGGGCAAGCACGATGGTAATTTTTTCTGTGGAAGCAGTTTGTAGTTGAAAAGCCCTGATCAGTATTGTCAATGCACTAGTTGGACATCGAGTCACACAATGGTTTGGGTTGGAAGGGACCATTAGAAGGGTCATTTAGTCCAACCTCCTTGTCATGGGCAGCAACACCTCCCTCTAGATCAGTTGCTCAGAGCCCTGTCCAACCTGGCCTTGAGTAGGGATGGGGTATCCATCATCTCTTTAAAGGAGGTTTGTAAACCCAGACCTGAAGGGTTTTAGCCACATGGTTTTATCCTTTCTGGCCAAGTCACTTGGTGAGGGAACCACACTCAGCCCAGCAGCTCAGGGTGGGTTTGGCATCTGCTGTTTCCGTCAGCAGACTTTGGCTGTCACCAAAGGAGTAATTAGGCTGTCCTGGCAACAACGAGCACAAAGTACAACGTATTTAAGCTGAATTGGCCAGGTAGAGCCCCCTCAGGGACTCTCTTGGAAACTTGAGCTCTTCTGGTCACCCAAAATCATTTTACAACTCCCAGCCTGAGCAAAGAGACATAAATGCAGCCAGAGACCACTCCTTGTGGCTCCCAAGCAACCCAGAGACTCTGTGAATGGTGGCACCAATGGCATTGCCCACATGTCAGAATCCAGCACGTCTTACACCAAAATACAGTTAATGGCAAGCATCCAGCTAAGTATGAGGAGTGTTTTGTGCTCCTGACGGAAGTGCAAGTTTCCACCACCAGCAATGAGCTGGACATTTGCCCCCCTTTTAAGTTCTGCCAAATGACAGTGTTCCAGCCTGCCACGACAGTCTGATCCAGTCCCAGTCACCACCAGGCAGAGGAACTGGAGTGCAGGGCCATTTTTTGGTTGGTTTGGAAAGTGCTCACAGTGACAGAGAAAACCTCTAATGTTAAAAGAACTACTGCAGAAACAACAGCCAGTACCCACATCAAACCACACACCACAGTTGTGATCAACAAATCGAACGGTACATGCCTCAGCTTTTCCCTAGTTTTCTTTTTTTATAAAGTAGGTTGATTAAAAACAGAAGGATGCAGTGACTAATCCCCAAAATAGAGGAAAAGGATGGGTCAAAGTGACATTGGCAGAAAAAAGTCGTTGAGGGACACAGTGATTTCAGCTCTGCAGCACTTGAGCTTATCAAATTGTAAAGTGTCATTTCGGATTTGGAGAAAACCACAGTTCTTCACAAATTTTTACTTGCTTAAACTATTAAGTTCCCCAACAAGAGAAATTTCTTTATGAAAACACAGCAGAAACAGCACCACCTGAACCCATATACGTTAAAATTGCCTTTTAAGTCAACCAGGCAAGAGACATGGATCCAAACAGACCTTAAGGTACTAAACTCAACCTGTATTAATTTAGGAACTAGAACAAAAGAAGCATTTTTGTATTTCTTGTCTTTCAAAGTTGTGGATGTGATTCTTCTCTTTCTCAGGATGTAAAATGAGAGCCCAGTCCCAGGTTTTTACTGCGATCCTTCATCTGCCTCAGGAGGTATAGTGGAAACGTCACTGATGGTGACAGTTCAGAGAACAATATTCACTATTCCAAGTTCTCTCAGCTGTCAATAGTGTAGTTGTGGCCTTTCTACTGACACAAAAAATAAAAAAAACCCTAAAAGATTGAGAGAACGAGCTTTTCACATGGCTCTGTCCTCATGAACTGCAACTACTCTTGTGTAAGGAAAGAACTTTTTTCTATGTTTAGTTGCCTGTGTTTGTGGGCAGCTCTCACAGCCACGGATTGAAAAAAGAACACTTACAAAAGTCCAGTGTGGGTATTCAGTCCATTCAGAGTGCAAGCACCTTAAGTGCCATAATTCTATACACCCTTACTGATCATGGTCATTTTGCAATTTTGCAAACTACTTCCATGAAGATACTTTACTTATACACGTCCCTAAATTTAGTTACATGTGTCACTCCTGGCTTCAGTTTAAAAAAAGAAAAAAATGAACAAATATACTCAACAGCCAATGCACACCTCGAAGCCAGACGTGAAGAGCTTTGTACTTAATAATTATTAATACATTTTCTGTGTGAACAGCAGAGGACTGGTGCAACTAGTTCCTCTTTTCTGGTGCCTCCGTATCCAACAGAGCACAGAAATAGTGACATTTTAAAGTATGTGAGTCCAAGCAATGCATGTGAATGTAATTGCTGGGGCATTTTATGTGCTGCAAGGCTATATTGCAAGATGATTGATTTCTTATGGCTGAAGCTGTCATGTTCAGGCAACATTAAGCTTTGAGTTACGGTATTTAATCTGCAACGTGTCACAAGTTCTAGATTAAAGAGGACAATTGCATATTCATTTCCAACCCTCCAAAAGCGCAACAAAAATACACCAAAGGCAACAAATTAAGGAACCTGCGTGTTTCCTTCCTTTTCCTGGCTACAAAATACCACTGAACATGTAACTCATTCTGTTTGAGGAGTCAGAGGAGATGAAATACATAAGTCACTATGGGAATTCATCACTCAGAAGCAACAAGGGGAGGGAGAACATTTTCCTCTCAGATCCCCACAGAAGTTTAGGATGTGGATATGCTGCTCTGGCTCCATGTGCTGAACTCCCAGGGAGAGTGAAATATCAAACCATAATCAGCTGAACAGGTTTGAAATACCAAATTATCTTCTTAGCCATCAAATAAGCTCCCCAGTGAAAGCACTGCCCAGCACAGCACAGGAAACCAGTTTCCACCCCATCCTAGAGGAGGGATTAGAGTCACCAGAGTTATATTTTATGGTCTGTTTCCAAGACCAGCTTTAGTTCACAGTGTTTGGTAACTTAATATCAGGGGTTTCTTTAGGGAACAGCTACTTTCCTCAGATTTCTAGGCTGTTTATAAACCCGAAAGACCAGATTAACACATCAACTGGCTCGTACAAACCAAAAACGCCAGAAAACTTGCTCAAACTAAAACCAGCAACAAGTCAGAACCGGGGGAGCTGCCAGCATCGACACCAGGCTGAGGTACAGTGCAAGGAGAGACTGGCAGAGGAAAGAACTGCATAATTGGTTCTACTCAACCCAGAGGAAACCCTTCCCAGGAGGACATCAGTGGCCCTTGATGCCCATCAAGGTACCTGCTGCTTGTCAGTCCTCTCCAGAAATGCAAACCCCGGGGCCAAATTGGCAGCCCAGGGCTCAGAAACATCTCAGACGTGCCTCTTTAGAGGCAGATCCACATTGCCTGGTGCAGCATCTGTGCTCCACTGTGTTCTGCATCTGTCAGCCCCCATCACAGCCAGAGAACTGGCTTAGTTAAAATGCCCTGATTTCACTTAAATAAAGCATAGACCAGCTCTCCTCTCAGGTTACCAATTTAAAGCACGAGGCTGAGACGCCTCATAAAAAGTTCTGCAAAGGCTGGAAGTGCCAAAAGCTGTAAGGAATGAGGGAAAAGCAATTATCCATCAGTTTATTTAAACTTGTTCACTGAAAATATTTAAGCAGGAATTTCTCACAGAGATAAGCCACTCTGTAAGGCAGGAGTTTATGGTAAAGATACAAGGTATTACGTGTGTGCAGGCATAGGTTAGGGCAGAGAGCATTAGGACTGGGTGGCATTTCCAATTTAATCCCCCTTTTCAGTTGCAAGTAGCTTTATTAAACAAATTTTGCAAAGGACTAAAGTTTTCCATGCACCATCTGAGCCCAAAGGCAGTTTTCCTTGTAAAACTTTAAGCAGAGTTAGGTCAGAGTTATGAGCGCTAGAAAATAAGGAAACACAAACCAGGTTTTAGAGAACCCATTGGTCGAAGGAGGGGAAAAATAAACTCATGGGAAAATTTACTCACAAGTATTTTTACCCAAGGAAAAAAAAAAAGGCAGAATACTTCTGAACATATGGGCATCAGCAATTCCAACTAGGAGAGGGGAAACCTCTGGGCTAGATAGTCCACACGTAATGAAATACGATCCCTCCCTGACAAACAGGGCTGAGTCCAGAGACCCAGAAAAGCCAGAACAACTCAAAATCGTTCACCCCCAGCCCTGATTTTTAAATACGGAGAAAAAGAAAAGAAAACATTAAGATAATTAACACATACTGTATCAAGTAAGGACAAAGCTAAAACATTCTTATTAAAGAAAGGCAACATCACAACCGTGTCAAAGCGTTTAGGAAAAAAACCAACATCAAGATAACTCAATTCCCCCTCAAATTTCATCTTTCTAATTAATATTATGCAATTTCCTTCCAAAACAGCAAGCAGGAACCTGCCATTCCCCACAACTCCCCCCTTCCCTCTCCAGCCCCCTTTCAGGAGAACTGTGAGAAAAATGCGATGGGAAAAGACATTTCTAGGGAAAGCAGAGCAGAGCTTTCACATGCATTTCTCTCCAGTTATTCCTCTTGTCCCTACATTACAGTGTAATTTCCTCTCCAAGGTATTCTTTATCACTGGAGATTAAAGGCACATTTTGGGGCTGTTTGATTTGGCCTCTGCTCAGATAAACAAGTAAACTTCAGGAACGCAGCAGTAGACAATCAAGATCAGTTGAGTTGACAGCAACCAGATAAAAAGAAACAGGTCAGGGTCTGGTTTGCTTCATTTTCTTCCACATTCTCTTATCCTGCTACAGACAGGGCCCTGGGAGGAACTATAGCTCACTTACGAAAAAACTACTTTAAAAAAAAATAGAATTAACTTCTGGAAGAAAATTCTCAGCGTTCAACAGCACCATCTTTTATAGTTGACTTTTTGCGGGAAATTCAATAAATAAATAAATCAGTAAAGGGAAGCTCTTTCACCAAGAAATTCACATCACAGGTAATGATGATTTTCCTGCCCCCTTCTGCCTTCCTCATATGCCCTAAAGAAAAGACACAACAGGGCATGTGCTGTTCTTCACTGCTCTGAAGTGACAGAAGATGCAGTGGGAAAGATTTTGGAGAGCCAGCACTGGGAATAGGTGACCTGCCCCCTGTGCCTCCACCACTCCACCACATCCAGAGTCACCCAGCACAACCTCCACTACCTGCTACATCACACTAAACCAGACATCGTGACAAGGTACAAGTCAAATTTCAAGAAATAAGTGTAAAACCACCCCACAGTAGCCCTGCAACACAGAGCTGGGGCAGCCAGGAGCAGCAGCACTCACTCTGCATTGGATAAATTTTGATTTTCATCCCAAAAAGGGCCAAGGTGACACACAGCTTGTTTCAACCCAGCCATTTACCACAAAAATCAAACCACTAAAAGCTCAAAGTTTTGCAAATTTGATTAGCCCTAGAAGATTAAGCTTCCTGCATCTCCAAAGACAAGTATGGCAAGATGCCCATTCCTGGAAAAGTCTGCCAAAAGGTATTTTAGGGCCACTTCCTAAAGTTACTCATTCATAGTTTTATTATTTCTTTTGGGTTATTTTGTTTCAGGTTTGTTTAGGATTGGGGCGGTTTTTTTGTTTGGATTTTTTTTTTTTTTAAATAATCATTTAAGAAAGGGAGCCAGCAAAAAACTTAATTTTAGGTTAAAAAAAAAGTAAATAACTGAAGTTCCTACAGCAAGAAGTCAAAGAGAGGCATTCATGGTGTACTGCACTGGGAGCTTTACTGTTGGTTAAAAATGATGTTCAGTTCAGCAGAGCTGAGGAAAGACATAATATTCATAAAAGAAAACCAATTCAAGCTGAGAAAACAAAACCTATGGATTTGCACTTATCCTCATAAATAGTTTAACTGAGGTAGGTATAAGCACAGAAAAGGGAGAAGTGGTTTTTAAAAGGATAAGAAACAAGAAAACTTTTTGATTCCTAGTGGGTTTATGCAGAGTCTGTTGGCTGGTTGCACCACATCACAAACAGAAGATGAGAACTTCAGGAAAGTGGAAAGAAATTGAGCTCTAAGAAATAAAGATCTTGCTTTTATTATTGGATTATTTGTGTGGAAGACTCAGCCAAGAGTAACAGAAGAGCAGTTTGGAAGCAAGTCCTTTGGAGAGCAGAAGGAGCTTATGGTTTTCCCTGCTGTATCATGAAAGGTTTATGCAGAACACAGGGTTGAACTCTCAGCTCGTGGCAGATCTTAACACACTCCAAAAGGGGGGTTTTGCAGCAAACTGCCCAGCAGCCTTTTTGAGACCCCACCACCCCGGGCAGCTCCTGCACTCTGCAGATGTGCTGCTGGTACAGACAACAAACAGGGGGGTTTGGTGTTAAAAGTACACTTAGGGCAATGAGACTCCTTCAGCCTGACCACAACAACGTATGTGTTTAATAAATGCACCTCTAGACCCCTTTAAACACACTGGTGGTGTCAATATTGGTGTGGGAAGCAACCATAAACTTAAATCCCACGGGTCTTCCCACCATCCAGCCCCGAGTGTGCATCAGGAGGAGACAACACTAGGGACCAACGTGGTCAGTGTCCCGAGGGCATCTGCCCTGCTGTGCTTCACCCTGGGGACCAGGAGAAAGGTAGAGGGGCCACAACAGGTGAGGGGAGAGACAAAAAGCTTCACAAAAGCACATTATGCAGCTGCTGCCAGGGAGGAGATGAGCAGGGAGCTGGGGGCACTGGCTGAGGAAACTCTGTTTGGAAGGAACAGAATCCAGCCAGAAAGAATTTAAGAGAAAAGATAATTATAGGAGCATTTGGATGGATCTTAATTCACTCTCTGAAACAGCTTCCATAGATTGTATCTTGAACTGAAGTCAGGGAATGATGAGTCATTAGGTTTTAATACCTCTATTAGTACAAATGGATGTACTGGAAAACCAGAGCTGAGTTTCACTCTCCACTAAACCTGAATGTGCATTATTTTGGCAAAAGAGCACTTGCCATTTCACAAGTTTAAAAAAAAAATTCACTCCTTTTGAAACCAGAACATAATAAAGTGAACAAGAATCACACAAGCAGCATGATGCTCACTTATTTCTTATATAGACCAGAAGGAATGTATTTTAAAATGTGAACTTGTGCAATTCATCACACGGTCTTTTCAGACTGCAGAATTTTCAAAGAAGAAATTAAAATGACAAAGATGTTCAACATTGAGAAGTGCCTACCACAAACACCAGAACTGTCAGACATAAGGATATTTGCCTTAAATGCACCAAGTCCAACTCATCTCTGGCACAACTCTCCTTTGACTTTGAGACAGGCAAGTCTGGTGTGGTGTTCTGAACACAATATTTATATCATCACATCTGAAATTTCCACAGAATTATACAGAAGAGGCTTTTCAATAAAAATACTTATAGGCTGCATGTGACAGAGCAATTTAAACTTGTTGGGTAGAGCATGGCTGTGCAAAAGTTGTGCAAGAGTTAACATGAGCGCTGTTGGATAACACGGAAGGTTTGGGACAAATATCTACACATAGCACCTATTTCTGAGCCCCCTTTGCTTACACAGTTACTGGATGCATGGGAATAGAGTTTTCATATCAGTCTTCTGCACCTGGGACAATTGGACCCGTCCTGGACAAGGTGTCCCCTGGATCTGGAGGGTATCAGGAACATCCCAAGTCAGAGCTTCTCCAAGCAGGATAAGACATGACAAACCACTGCACAAGTTTGTTTTATGTCACCACTGATGGAGGAACAGTGGCTCTTCCACAGGATATGTTGAAGTAACCCATTCACTGCCTCCAGCTAAAATTAATAGGCAACCTTGCCCTCCCTTATCTAGGCAGCAATTACTTCCTAATACGAGCAGGGAAGTCATGCCAATTTTGCCCTCTGGGCCTCACAAAGCACAGAGCCTAATTCACATTATCCAGGAGCAGCCAAGCCAAAAAATTTTTTAGAGGCACCAGATATTCTTATATCTGCTCTCATTAAGCAATTTCCTGTGGTATTTACTAAGTGGCTACAGTCTTGCCAGCGTGCCTGACAGCCAGACCCCTCCCAGCCTCCCAAGTTTTTAAGGTGTCTTTTATTACTATTATTATTATTTTTAATGGCTTTTTAGGGACTAGCAGTGATGCCCTAACAGCTGAGAAGTCTGGCCAAGAAAGCACAACCTGACTGTTGCCAAAGTTATTCCTGCTGTTGGCTCTGCAGGAGTCTAATGGCACGTTACACTCCTCTGCCCCACTTGGAAAAAATATTAAGAGGTTAAAAAAAAAAAGAAAAGATTCCTATTAAAAGTAAACTACTAGAAAACAATGAGAATTAGTGTCAGACTTAGGTCAAGCAAACAAACTCCTAATTCTCCTGTGATTTGCCAAGTGTACCAATCCCAAACAAGCTTTCAGGGCTCCTACAAGTCACCAGTCCAATTTATTTCACATCTTAGCCATCACTTCTCTGCAACATTTTGAATACAGCCAGGCCCTTGCTTGTTGTCTGGGGACAGTAATATTTCCAGAAAAATAAGAAAAAAAGAGAGGTAGAAGTGACTTGAAACCCTCCTGTTTTACAGATCTTGACGTTTTAGTTTGGTTTTTTTTTTTCTTTCCAAAAAATCACATTTCTTTTCTTTGCCATTTTGGGATGTAGACACGCATATCCAGTGAGAACTAAAATTCTACTGCAGCTGAACAGAGCAGCTGAGAGGGTTAATGAAACATAGAAGCACTTAAAACTCCCAAGCACGCACTGCTTTATTTTTATTTTACAAGCTACTAAAAAAGAAAAAAAAAAGATTGTGAGGAAACAAGCAGAAACTCCAAGCTAAGCATGAATTGGGGTGAATTAAGTCAGCCTGAGCTTACTTGGTGACAGCCTCTGCAAAGGGACTGAATCTATAAATGCCTCATGAATAGGGTAAAATTTGAGCTGAGCTTACAAGATAGTTCCAGTGGACTTTTTCACCACTACAGATTATCACAATTTGCTCTTATTTCTCTGCAAAATATCTATTTTCTTTCTCTTTTAGAGACCAACATCATCACCCTAACGAGTGTGGTTCAATACTCCAGTTTGCTGCCAGAAGTTGTACAGAGGACACCCTTCAGATAAAGGCTTATTTTTTTTTTATATCTTCACAGAAAGAAGCAAAAGCATTTTTTCCTCCACGTTAAGCAGTCTTAAAGAGGGGATTTGAACTGCTCTGGAAGCATTTATATAATTGAATTATAATTTGCTTCATTTAGGCTTGTGGTCTCTCGTGCACTGTCCAGCGCACAAATCAGGCATTTTGTACAATTCAATTACAAATATACCCGGGAACTTTTTAATCTCATATTAGGTTTCATAATTGATTCCTTCTGTCAGCATTCAGTCTCTGGTGTTTGATGAGTTCTCTCAAATCATAGGCAAAATCTAATGGTGAGCTATTGCAGACGTTTATAGGTAAAAAAGAGATATAATTAAGTGTAATGCATAGGTTAAGGTAGATTTTAGGGACCAGACCATAATTACAAAAGTGGGCATAAATCCATCCACGTGTGCAGAGTGGGAATGTTCAACAGAGCAGCAGCAATTTGTACTTGAGATACTTAAGCTCCAGGTTTTTCTTGGAAAAAGAAGATATACACACACTACTGAACTATAAGGCAAAATGTAGAGTGTAATCAGTGCTCTCCTACTAGAAAACAGAGTATTTGTGTTTTTAGAAACTGGAAAAAACCTCACAGTAGTACATCTGCTAAACAAACATGTTAGAACTCTTGCCTAAAGTAATGGAAAATGTCATGCTCTGCTGATAGAGCAGCATAGGCAACAAACTCCTTTAAAAACTAAAACCAGGTGTCACCACTCCAGATTTTAGCGAGACTAAGCCCTTCCTCACACTGGTTTACAAAACCTGAGTGAATCGGAAGAGTCTTTTTCCAGAGAATCCCCACTCCCCCCGTTCTTTGGTCCGCCCAGGCAGCACGGGAGAGCTCACTTCCCACAGAAGCCCGTTCGCTTTCATAACCATCTGAAAATCAGAGATTGTGTTAATCAAAATGTTTTTATACAATTAGAATGGGTTCAGCGACCAAAGGCGACGCCAGGGTTTTGAATTACCTACCAACTTTTCCATGGAATTAGCTGATGTGTAGGCTTTTCCTGGAATCTTGCCTTCTAATAGAAAAATTGGATTGTATTTAAGTGATAAAAAAAAAAATCCTAAGTGCATATCAAAACGTGGAATTAGCTTAGCAGGACCAAAGCTTCACAGGACTATTATCCTGTCTTCAGGTTACAGATTCAGCAGAGCAGATCCAACTTTGCTTGTAGTTGTACCCAGAATCATGGAACCATCATTAAGGTTGGAAAAGTCCTCTAAGATCACCGAGTCCAACCGTTCCCCCAGCACTGCCAGGCCCACCACCAAACCACGTCCCCAAGTCCCACGCCTACATCTCCTTTGAACACCTCCAGAGATGGGGACTCCACCACTCCCCTGGAGAAATGTTTCCCAGTATCCAGCCTAAACATTCCCTGGAGCAACCCGAGGCAGTTTCCTCTCACCTTGCTCCAGCACCTCAATGTCTGTCTTGCAATGAGGGGCCCAAAACTGAACGCAGGATTCGAGGTGTAGCCTAATCTGCAAATATTCTCAGGTCTTGAGGGAGTCCTGTTGGACTCACACTTCTGTAAATCCCAGAAATATTGCACTAAAGCCAAACCCCAGCAGCCTCTGGGATCAGTGTCCTGTCCCACCTCTGCCAATGTGCTCCAGCCCATCCATAGCAGCTGCCACCTTCTCACAAGCTGAGACACCTTGAAACGTATCTCCCTCTCTGCTTATTTCCTCAACTCTTGCAGAAATGCAAGCTTTTGAATAATAAATTTCATAATATGTAGGAAGTGGTGACCATTACACCCTGCCCTACCCGAGTGACACGAGGCACTACTTCGTGCAAACCGAGATGGGTGCGGTGGGGAAAACTGGCAGATACACAGAACATTGGGTTTGACAAAAGCAGAGACTTGCATACAGTGAGTATCCACTTCAAAGCCCAAATTTAGAATGACTGGTACTCTTTTTTTCCCCCCATTTGTTTTGTTTTAATGGTTCATGTGTGCAGTTTCATGAAGCAGGATCCAGTTTTGCCCTGAAGGCTCTCTTAAAACACAAGCCAGTGAAGCTACCTAAAGTGAACCTCCAGAGTCATCACAAGTATCAGACTAAGTTTTTCCCCTTTATACTGGGGTGGGACCGTAGAAGACAAAAGCTTTCCACCTTCTGCAGCATGTGTTACACGTTTAAATTAAAAAAAAGTAGTCTATGTTTTCAACACATGAAGTTCATAACCAGACCACATCAAACAATTATAAATGCTCCTTCAGCCTAAACACGCTTAAACAATGCTTTTCACGAGAGAATTAAACGGCTGTGGCTTATCACAATATAAAACCCAGTAGCTCTGGTGGGGTTCACAGACCTGCAACAGTTTGTGATAAGCAAAAAAAGGGGAGGGGGGGAAAAAAAACCCCCCTCAAGCACATCCAGCCTGGGGGGGCTGCACATCTGGACACGTGCAAGCACGACTGTGAACCTAACGGGTGACCTCGTGTTCTCTCACTGGCATTTGAGGATGTCCAAACACACATGATGGATTTTACAAGGCAGACTGTTAAATGTCACATCCTTCGACAGCAAGGCTTAGCCTCACCAACCAAAATCATGACCCTGGGAGGCACAGGGTGGGGCTGGATGGAGGACACCACATCCACTGAGGATTTATTGGCTTGCATTGCTCAATAGCACTGTGCATGTAGTGGATTGAGGGCAGCACTCACTCCCCTCCTCTGCTGAGGCTGGAACAGCTGTAGATCAAGGCTGGGCACAGCTTTGGAGCCCCCCAAATCGACAGGGATGTTGATCAAACCCTCCCACACCGGAGTCTGGGCAAGAGCCCTTCAGCAACCCCTTCACACCGACATTTCTACAACTCAGCCTTCTCTTAGGAAGAAACAACAGCAGTTCCAGAAAGTTTAGGCCAAGACTTTTCCTGGGGTAACAAGCTATTTTGCAGTCTTCTTAACAGCCTCATTTGAGGCACTTCAAAGGCTCCTGCCCTGTAGCAAAAGCGTGCAGCCTGTGCCCTTGCAAAGGGGAAGGCCTGCACACAGATTTTATTGCCACGAAGCGACTGTTCACTTCTGAAGTGTTTTTTGCCACTCTATTATAGCTACAAGGGCTTTAACCAAACCAATAAAAGAACATTTAACAGCAGTTTTGGGATGCTCATCGGTCTGCCCAAGTGAGACAGTCCGGAGGGCGCAGCTGTTTCCACAACACATCAGTTCACACAGCTGTAATTCTTGTTCAGGATGGCCTTGGGTTGCTCATTTTGGAGACCTCACTCTCCATGTTGACTTTACCAAGCCAGAATGAGATGTTTTCTATACCTCTATCTCTTGATTAGAACTGGACCGACTGAGCTGTTCATGTCACAAAGGTTTTAGAAGCTTCTCTATTATCCCTCAGTTTTAGCAAAGTGTACAAAGAGCAGATACTTAAAGGCTTATCTGGGGGCTCTGACTCAATGTCAGAGTTAGAGATACCAAGGAAAGAAGTGATTCAGCTCCCAGTCCCCCAGGATCACCCCAAGACCCAAAAGCCAAGTTAGGTCTTCCCTACAGAAAGAGACAAGATGACAGAACGGTACATGAGCCCCCCCAAAAATCCCATCTTCCATTTAACTAATTTCATCCATTCTTAAGAAAATGCTTCTTTTTAAAAAAAAAAATCAGATTACTCAAACACACCTGTGTCCACTTTAAATCACGTGAAGTAGGTCCTACATCACGAGGCAGGGGTTCAGCAAGCCACCTCAAGTAGATGTGAAGGTCACATTGCTCCTCTTATTCAAAGAAAAATGTCATGCAAGAAATACTTTTTTCCAAAATAAATATAAAATAGAATATAAAATTTTGAAAGAGGCAGAGCCAAAAGCATGCATTTTGTGCATCTCTGACTTCTAAGTCTCACATTCACAACAGCACAACTTTCTCTATGCCTGAAACACCAGAATTCACTGTGCTTTAAAAAACCATTTTTTGCTTAGTCCCACTTGTTTTTCTGGACACTGAGCTGGAACTGAGTTTTTAGAAATGGATTTTAGTGTTAGAAATTTGATGTACATAGTGAGGGACAAAGGAAAGGCCAACCCAGGGCAACAGGAGATGCCCAGCAGCCCATGATGGGGAGAGGCAGCCGAGCACTGCAAGCACACACTTTCCAAATGGGACCCAGATGGATTTCCTTCCCTGCTCTTCACCCAGGCCAAGAGGATGGGCCAGACTGTCAAAGAACAGAACACTTGAACACATTGCTCTTACACATAATTACACTGTGAAGTAAAATGTACATGCTCAGGACAGACAGGAGTGAAACATCCACACGTGTTTCTGGCAGATCTCATTTTCCTCTTCCGCCGCTTATGTCAAAAAACAATTTGTCAAGTACTTTCTATATTGCTATGCCACACAACCAAATACCAAAAGTGTCAGAAGCTATTACTTCACTTTTTTTTAACGTGCTTCAGTAGCAGTCAGGGGAGTTACAAGCCCTCAGGTCACTCCATTTCCAGGGTAGGTATAATAATGGTCCTTAATTGAGGTTTCTGGGTGCTGCATATATAACACTATACCTGCAAGAACTGCTACAAAAGAAGAAATAACAATGTATACCTTGCCCCCCCAAAACACACACCCACACTACAAATTCCAGAGCTTCAAGATGATTCGCTTCAATTACTGATCCCACTGAAGGCTCCTGCAACAATTAAAATGAATTTATTGTCTTTTTCTTCAGGTTCAGGAATATCCAGGTGAGCTCCGAGTGTACCTGCATTTCTACACTCCGACACAGCAGCCCAGTCCATCAAAACGAGTTCACATGGAAATCGTTCCCGTGGAACTTATTTGGATTTCCCATTTGCTCCTTCCCTCCATCCCAGCCGAGACCGAAGCTCCTCGTGAGTGATCTTGGGATATCACCCCCATGCTCTCTAACCTCAAATACCATGCACAGGTTTTTCTGAGCTCTCCCATGTTAACATATCACACAGCCAAGAAAAAAAAAAAAAAAGTGCCTGGAAAATTTCTCCCTGGAAGTGAACCGTGCACAGGCACGGATATTCTCTGCAAATGGGAGCCAGTTGGTATCACACTGTGAACGTCTTCAGGGCTCATCATAAAAGATGGTCATTCCAGAGGAAATGGACCTGAGATTTCATCCATGTTTTACAGTTGATCTGAATGTTTTCCTACCAGGATAAAAGTACTGATCAGGAAACCTCTTCCCCTGCTAAGGATTCTGAATGCTCTTTGTTCAACAATATCACAGAGACAGGAGAAAAAAAAAAATAAGCCATAAACAAAGATTTAATTGAAATTTTTATATTATTCAAGATATTACCTGAAACTGCAAGCAAATTTTTTAAGCAAGTCAAAACTGAAGCCTAACAACTAATTCAGAAAAATAACGATGAAATTGGAAATGTAATTTCTTCTGTGGTTTGAGACAGAACTCCACAGAGTGGGAGGGCGTGGGAAACACAGATAAAAGTCACTGCAGCCTGCCAGAAACTCAGGTAGCTGCTGTTTCAGTGCAATATATTAAGAGATCTCACTTGTAAATGAAGATCCCAGTGTGGTTTCTGCTGCCTGCAAGCAAAACAAAGACTCAAAGTGCTTTGTCTTACCCAAGCCCCCAGAAGGTATCCACACACACCAAGTGGGAGAACCTGGAGAAGCCTATTCACTGATTATCCACATTCAAACATGTTTTTGCAAGGCAGGATAACCCAACTCAAGCATTACATTTCTGCTACAGATGATGATGATGATATTGAGTTTCAGAGCCGCCAAACTGGCTTCAAAAAACCGCTGAAGAATAACCACATAAATCAGTCAAATACATTTGACAAAGGACAGATTTTTATGTTTTAATCTAAATAAAGATCTGATCTTTCCATTCACATGGACACCTGCTAATTGCACTACCAAAAGAAAAAGCTGTAAACCTGTTAATGAGCGTACAGCCATCTGCATGAAGAAATATTAGCTATAAAGTCATTCCATTTTCTAAATTAAGAGTTCCTAAAGTGAACGACAGGGACAATCCCTGGTCAGGACTTTTTCTGCAGCTGATCTATGAAAATGAGGTTGATTCCCTGCTATGTTGGTTTTTCCATGTAAAACTCAATTAGCATGAAAACCTGTATGAAAACCACATCCTGATGTTTGTTGGCTGCAAGAGCATGAAATCACTTTCTTAGATCCCAAGCTGTTCTGGCCAGCAGAGCTCTCTGTCACTTATTTCCAACGTGCATGGCATTCTGGCACAGCACAGGTTAGGGTTCCTTAAGACATCTGATTTACTTCAAGGGTACCCTGAAGAGTCAGCCTAGCATGAAAACACAACCACATTTCACTAAGGTCATTCAAAAGTAACATCTGCTATTGATTCGGTCTGAAAACTCACAACTAATCACTCTAAACAGTTACTTAAACAATCTTCTCTTCAGTAAAAATTTACTCAAAAGGAGTAGTCCTTTTCCATGCATAAAATTTTGTTATTCATCCCCTAATTACAGAGATCCAGGGAGAAAAAGGACTCTGGTTAGAGAATTATACCAGCCCCATCAATACAATCCTGGCAACGTCCCTCGGGTAGAGCCATCATTTAATTCAACACTTGCCAAATTTCAGTTCAGGTGGGTAAGTTCAAGAAGGGTGCAATGGTGCACCTTCCCCACCTCCTTTTCCAATTCACCCGAGGAGGAGGAAGAGGAATTTGAAGGGCAGGTAAGACTTGCTTTTTCAAATTTGCAACAACCAACCCCCAGGGAAGGAAGGAACGTTTAACCCACAGTGAAACCTCCGTGGTGATCAGAGGCACTTCCATGAATCTAAACCAAATCCACCTGCTTCGCAGTTGAATGTGTGAAACCTCCTAAAGGGATTAGGGGAGCAAGGTGTGAACCTCCTGACACTGGTTCTGCTGTGAGTCACACTGAAAACTTAGACAAGTCCCCAGCAGGATCGTGCACTGCCACAGCTCAGACGTGTGAGGGACAGACAAATGTATCCCCACATCATCACTCCTTCCATCAAGAAATTCATGTTTTGTCCCAATGGATAAAGGACCTACATTGTCACTCGTTTTACTTCCAGTTCCCTCTCTAGTTCTGTGCTTCCTAAGGACAAAAAATTTGGGGCTGGGGAATTAAGACATGTGTTGATGTAAACAGGGCAATTTTCAAGCCAAAACTATTCCAGCCATTTAGAGCTTTCCAAACAACCCCAAATCTTTTTTTTCAAGTGATTTTCCTCTTGGTTGAGCAAGAGACACACACATTAATTGAAGCATTCATTTAACTCAGGTCAGAATTAGTTGACAGCCTTTTGGTGCTCAGAGGAAAGAGAAAACTGGAAACCATCCTGAGCAGAGAAATTATTCAGTCACTGGATTTCTCACTACCTGTTGCTTCCTGGAGATAACTGCTCATAAACAGCCCTGAGACTTTCATTTCTGGCACATTTCTGCAGTCCTCATAACAAGCCAGGGGACTGCTTTGTCCTTCAGCCTTGGTGGTTCAGGGGATTATCACATGCACAGTGATCCTAACTCAGCAAACTCCTCCTGGTTGTAGACCCTGCTGTGCCCCCCACCAAAGCCCTGCATGGGGACAGCTCACCTGAGGCTGGGGACTCAGTTATGCAGATATTCAAGCACATTTGATCTTTGCTCCCCAGTTACGAGTACCAGTACATACAAGTTCCTAAAAGACAGTCCAGTCCAAAATATTTGGAACTATTTTGTAATTACGCCGAGTAAAACCTGGGTGCCTCCCCACTGCATTTGCAGGTTATTCCATAAAAGAAGGCAATATGAGAAACAAGACCTCCTTGCTGAGTTTCTCTCACTATTCAAATACACTTTTTATGCACCTACCCAGCAGTGGATCCTCTCATTTTTTACGACAGTCTGGCTCTAGCATCACTCTCTCTAGAGGTAAAAGTGTGTATTCCTTATTTTTTAATATAATTATGCACACATATGTGCATTATACACACCCCACTCAAAGGCAATCCTATGGAGGCAGTTTTTAGAGGAATTCACTACATTTTAAAGGCAGGGAAATCAGTCCATGCTAAGAAATGCTCCACCAGAGAAGGTATTGACAGCAGAAATGCTCACAGTGTCTAGAAGCACCAGTGTGAAAACTCAGTCTGCCACAACTGTTTATGGTTAAATGCACAATAAACAATTGTGTTTACAAATTTTAGGTATGTGGAAACACATTAATATGTCTGCCTGAAAGATTCCAGGGACAGCCATAAACGCTGTGGACATGATAAACTCAATTAGTTCAGTAAACAAACAAGTCACTGATATGTTCACTTGGGAAATGTTCGGTGGCACATTATCAGGTTTTGAGTCATGCATCCTACACTAACAAACAGATGGTTTTGCATATAAAGATTCACACTGTCCTCTTTAATCCCACAGCTACCTGGAATTCCTCTGCGGCAAATCCCATGCTCTTGGGACAACTTCTTAATTATGCCTGTGGAGCAGAGACAGCCCAGAGCCAGCTCTGACCACAGACTCATGCACCAGTAGGCTGAACTTCACAGGAACATTGTTCAAATCGTTATTTCCAATCCCTGCTCCCAGCAGGAATCCTGCCTTTGGCTTCCCACCACAGGCATCAGCTGCCTGTCAGGCTGCTGGGGCTCCTGGCTGAAGGTGAGCAGCCCCTGCTGCTGTGCCCACAGCTCCCTGTGAGCCAGGACATCATTAAACCCCCCAAAACCTGCTGGGCTGGGGAGAAAAGACCCCATCACGCCCAGCTGTGCTCCCTGGTCTGGCTTTTCCAAGGGTCTCACCCCGCCCCACGGAAGATGCACCACAATTCGCTATTGCTTCTTTCAGCAACCACGACAAAACTGTGTGAGCACAAAACTTAGATAAACACACCCTAATTCTGCCAGGTTTTTATTCACTTCAGTGGCTTGTTTTTTTTTTTTTTTAACCTCAAGAAAACAACGTTGCTGATGAACTTCACAGCAGAGAGTCCTCTCTGGAGACCAGAGCAGGAGCTGCCTAAGAGGCTTTTTGTGCTGGTGGTATAGGAAGCTGGGCATCCCTGCTCCAGTGAAACCAAATCCACATCATCCAAGCCAAAGTACACACTCTCCAAGCCACAAGTCAAGACCAATATAAAAATCTCTCCTTTTCGTAAACACCAGAATGGAATTTTATTAGGCCTAAGCTACCTGTGTGAAATCCAATCACCATCCCATCAGGAAGCAGAATTTAATCCTCTCTTCCCAGCAAGTATAAGAGTTGATGTTTTCCTTGGCAGTCAGGTTTGTTTCAGAAAACACATATTAGGAAAACCACAGCTGGATGGAGGTGAAAAGGTGCATTTTCAGTGCAGATCCTCTCTGGTATATGTGGCAAGGATGAAGCTCTTTCCATCAACATGGGAAACCTAGGCCATCTTCCACCACTCAAGAAATCAGTGTCTTGATACAACAACGATTTTAGATGTGGTCATCCAGGAAGCATCATTTTGCTGCACAAGTGGCCTTGGAAATTCAGACCCGAGGAGGCAAATGTTCTCCTGCTCCCCAAACACAGGTCCCCTGATACAGTCACCGCCACGCACCGACGTTCGGTGCATCTTAGATTCCCAAATCCTGATTTACCAGCAATTCTAACTAAAGCAAGCATGCATCTTCCCAGCTGAAGTCAACACTAAGTTCAGCTCAAAGCATTTCCAGCACCTTCCCCACTCAAGGTAGAGCTTCCTGAGGACATTTGTGCCCTTTCCTGCAGCCACACACTTCAGCCCAGGGAAAAAAAGAAAGGGCATAAAATCAGGTCTGTTGGGGAAAATATATCCAAACTGGTAAAAAAATGACTCTTTCCTTGAAAAAATAAACCACACAATCCCATGTGGGCAGATATGAAGCTCTATGAGCTTCACAGCAAGGGAGAGGGCTTTGTGCACACACAGTCAGAGCC
This sequence comes from Oxyruncus cristatus, assembly GCA_013399855.1. Classification (NCBI taxonomy): domain Eukaryota; kingdom Metazoa; phylum Chordata; class Aves; order Passeriformes; family Cotingidae; genus Oxyruncus; species Oxyruncus cristatus. Next base: position 362,100 of record VXAY01002891.1, read on the forward strand.
CGATGCCACCCAGGGCAGTGTCAGAGCTGCCTTTTTTTTTTGTCCTTGCTCAAGGAATACTATAAACATAATAACAACTAAAAAAGAGAACAGAAATATTTTTACTCCCTGGGTTAGACACTGGCTGCTAAAATGCATGTTTGTCTCAGTTCAGGGCACGGAAAGTTTCTGATTTTAACAGGAATTAATCTGTTTACCACAGCCTGTATTAATTAGGGTTTATTGCAGAACCGTATTCTGTGCTAGAAAAACACCACCACACATTTATCAAATTTTAACTGTGATTATTGTGTTTTATTGTTTCATAAACTTCCAAAATGTCATGTCATGATCTATTTCATCTCAGACTTTCCTTTCCATCTAGAAGCCATTCCATACGCTCCAAGGAGAAGCCAGCCCAGCTGTACATGTGTGTGCTGCAGGATCCTGTTTGCAATGAAAATTATCTGCAATTGATTCTCGTGGAGACCAATCTTTACAGGCATTCTGTGAAGCCAGAGCTAAATAACAAACAGTGTTTGTGAGAACTGTACGTTCTCCTGCAGGCAAAAAGGAGAAAAAAAAATAAAAACCAACCAAAAAGGGCAGGGGGAAATACAATTAGTGCAGTAACGGCAATTCCAAGCTAATGAAATTCTGAGACATCAGCAAAGCGCCAGAGGTGCCTCGCTGCAGTTTCAGATGTTGGACCTTTGTGGAAAAGCCCAGCAGCCACAAAACCATCAAATTTGAGAAAAATATTCAACTGGCACCAAAGGCAAACTCATGGTATAGAGCAGAGGGGGACAAGCCAGAGGGCACTGCTGGTGCTTCTGCCTTCATAGATAGTGCTGCAGGTCCAAGTGCCCTCAGACGGGTATGATGAGCCCCAGAATGACAGTGGAGAACCATCACAAGTGGGTTAGCTGTGCCACTGGAGATCTAAAAATTCAAATTTACCCCCATTCTCCCCCCTGCTGGAGCTAAACTCACAGCAATGTTTCTCTGCTTTGGTACTTGAGTCCCCAGGAGTTCCAGACCCCCTCACCTACAGCAGTGGCCATGTATGCACCAGCACTCCCTCCCCATTTATTTCACCATTCATGTTACCACAGGAGAATTTAATTTACAATTTAATATACATTTAATTTATGGGCACTCTGTGCTCCCCCATCCCTCTTCTGGGCATTTGATTAATTCAGAAGTTCTACCTGTGTGATAAGGTGAAGAAGTCTGGGTGGGTTTTGGATCCTCTTTGAGCCCAGTTACAAGGGTTCCATGTTCTCTGTCTTTCCTTAATGGTTTTCCAACCTCCAATGAGGCAGGGAAGATACTTGGACAGCAAAGATGTCTGTGGATGCCTGCAGCTCCCCCAGGAGCTACTGAACTGATTTGACACAGCACTGCAAAGGCACTGTGCTTCAGGCCAAGCCTTGCTTTGCTCAGCCCCACACAGGGATCCCCTCAAGACATGGGGAAGGCCACCCCCACACTGCTGTCATCATAACTGAGCTCATCCTAATGAGCACTTGGGGAACCAAGGCAGGCTCTGCAGCACAGGGTGCTTTCATCCCACCCCCCAGGAGCTGCGTGCAAGAGGTCCAAAGAGGCACAGCTGTGACCCTGCAGGAGCAGAGGAAGGGTGGGAGATGCACATTGTGGATCCTGGGCTGACACGACAGCCCTTGCCTCCTCTGCACACCAATTACTGACCACTGACCTCAAAGCTGTTACAAATCAGCAGATACTTGGCTGTCAGGGATCCTCTGCCCCTCCATCCCACCAGGGTCAGGAGCCACTGTCTCAACACCTTCGATGCCAAAAGGATCCAGCACAGAAACGGGGGAAACCAATCCATGAATTGCATTAAAACTCCATTTTTGTCTCCCAAAGCAGAGGCCTCTGCCAAGGGAGAGCCCCACCATAAACACACAGGGTCAGAACACTGTTTTTTGGGAAGAAGTACCCTCAGGAGCTCCCTCCATCTCCCCAGACACACTCCAGACACAGGGAGGACAGCTCAAGGATTGGGCTGGTTGTTCTCTTTTAACTTGTCCATTACAGCAGACAGACTCAAAAGAATCCCCAACCCCTACATAATTGATTTTATGCATATTTTGTAGATTTTACACATATTTCCTATCTTTCCTGGCAGCAGAATGGATACAAAAGGAGTCAGGTCCAGTACTACTTGCTAAACAGATGGAAAAAGTCTGTCCCCTGCAAGAAAGTACCACTGAATAAAATTCAAAGCAGCAGTGCTAAAACCGTAACATCTAGGCCAGTCTTGAGCACCAATGACTGGATCTCTGCCTCCCTCTGACCTTACAAAAACCAAACAAATGTCAAAAGCTCCCTATTTCTTCAGCACCAAACACTTCATTCTCAAGAAGTGCCTCCACCACATCTCCTCACCATCAATGCAACACTTATCCTGTTTTTTATAGAGCCTGGAGAGATCAATATTAGCTGATAAATTCTGAAACAATAGGGTTTACAAGTGCAAGAAACACTTTTTCTCCCCCCCCTCTTTTAAACTTATCCAGTTGAAACAGTTTGCTGGGATCTCTGCCAGGACCTGGTGGAAAGTTTTCACATCTGGGCTCTACAATTAAAATGTCAAAGCTGGAGATTATTTAGTGTATCAAGAGTAAATCTAAAGAAAAGCCACACATTTTTAAGAGTCATTCTTCACTGAATTATGCCAAGACTATCTCCTCATTCAGGGTGAGCCAATATTTCATATACTATTGCAACTATTACCAGGATCTAGCCAGTTTTAAAACTTTTTGTCACTTCATCCCCTTCCCACACTGGAGTTCTTCCTCTGCCCCACCAGCAGCAGTGCCTCGAGCATCCCTCAGCAATGGCACCAAACCTGCTGCCAGCACTCTGTCGGCTCTGCTGGATGAGAAATCAGGATTCAGGAGGTGAATACCTGCAAAAAGCCTACTCTGTGAGGGTCTGATGGTGAAGCCACCTGTGTTATCCACTGTTTGATCACTAGGACTTGTGTTCCTTGAACTCTCAGTAACAGGTTTAGATCAGAGCTGTTGCCACACAAAATAAACGAGTTCAGCTGCTCAGGGCAGCAGGTTCCCATTCCCACCCTCCCTTTGCAGATCTGCACTGGAGGCTGCAGTCCTGCAGCAGGAGGCTGACAGCAGACCAACAGCACCAGAACAATGCACTCCAAGGAAGCGAGTACTCAAGTGTGGGATTGGAGGGAAAGGGTTTTGTGGGTGGTGCATTTGATTTTCTCTAAATAAATCGATCATAGGGACACCTCAGATCCCAGGTTCATGGTTTCCACACGCTCTTCTACGCTGGCATGAGCTGTAGAGGAGGTGCAGTGCCAGGACACGGTAGCACTTCTCCAGCTCCTGTAATGTGAGACTCAGTGACCTGCAAGGCCAGAAAACCCCAGAATACAAGAGCAAACTTGATTCCTGAAGGACCACTCACTAATTTTGGCTGTGTTTGTGTGTAGCAGGGGCAGGGGAGTGATGAATTCAAACTTAAGAAAAGTTTCCTTATGTCAACGCTTCTACATTTTCAAATAACTTTTTTATCCAGAAATTCTGAGAACATGAAATAGATATTTCACACAGACCAGTTTCTACCAAAATGAAATCAATTTATTTCCTCCTGAAAGGTCCCTCTTGCAGAGCAGGATATGTTGTGGACTGTCCCCATACCACACAGGGATGCAGCAGATGTTTTTTGGAGCCCTCCATCCCCCCATGAGTGTGACCAGTGACAACCAGAACCACTGTAGTTTTTTAAAGAGGATTCACAGAGGCACTACATCCCAAGCTCTCAGGCACACATTGCCATGACTCAAATATAACCAAAATATTTTTAAAAATACACTCATTTCTTACTGATGGGACCGTTCAAGCCAATCCTGTATCATTTTCTTGGTACTTTGCCTCAGGTTGCCCAAATAATCACAAGTCTCACTCAGCCTGAGTGAAGGCCAGATTTGGACAGCAGCATCCTTTCCAAGAACTGGAACTAATGGCTTTGCAATTCGATAATGTGAACCAGAGCAAGGAGGAAATTATTTTGACAGAATAGAGCAGAACCGAAACCAAAAGGTCAATCTGTTTAAGGAGTGGTACCACAACATTACAGAATCTACAGTTACACCACCTGCAGGAAATAGTATCATCTTCTGGATGATCTGTTCAGAACATTGGACAAATCAATGCACACACAAGCCTAATAAAAATCTCCACGTCCTAATAAAAACCTTTCAGTCCTAATAAAGAAAAAAAAAATCTGTTAACAATAACCAGAATAACACTGGGCAATCAAAAACGAGAACCAGGATTGACTGCACCCAAGGATTTAAAGTTCCATTCCCATAAAGAGCTACCTTGGAATTACAACTGTCTCGTTGCATAAAGCAGAGAGACCAGGGATTCACTCAGCAGTGCAGGGTAAGGCAAGGGCTCAGCAGGTGGGGGCTGCACTCAAGGCTGTGGAAGGAGGATGGGCTTGATGACTGAATCAATGTCCTTAACTAACCTGCTGCAAAAACACATATTCCTGTCTAGTTTAATCATTGTGGTCCCCCCTCTGCTCTTTTGAGAGGGGATTCAATACAGGGCAGCAGGTCCAGCAGAGCATTTAGCAAGAAAGGATGAGATGGGACAGAGGCAGGAGCCGAGAGGGGCAGGTTCCCTTCCATGCCCAGGTAGGTTGTCTGATGTCTGAATTACAGGCTCCATCAGTCTTCTTCCCCCCGAAATCGTGTCTAACCCAATGTGAAAGACATTTATGATGGAGATTTATCTCCTTTTGTTTTCAATTATTCATGTGCAAATCCATTTTGGGAAGGGGCAAGACCACAAAGGAAATGACATGTCAAGATACATAAACTGGTAAGGAAGACAAGCAAACCAAAGAGGGCTCCTCCAACCAAAAATATCTGCAAACAAATAACTTCAGTTATTGCTATTCCCAATTTCAGATGAATAATTCATAGATGAGAGTTGAAGAGTTGCATGTGAACAGAAATTAGAGACTTAAATGATAACACATTAGCAACGTTCATACTCCAGGCTGATCCACAAGAAAAGATGCAATGGGACATGAATTTCTGATGTATTTTCACCTGGCTGAGATGAAAGGAGCAAATTTTGGCTGAAGCTTTCCAGCTGATCAGAGCTGTGAAAAGCTTCAGCTCAGCCCCATTTTGTACCAATTACGGCTCTAACCAGCAAATAAGTTTGCTTAAAAAACCCCCAAAAAACAACTTTAAGAAGCTAAAAAAACCTGACATCTAAAAAAACAAACTAAGCAAAAACAACCCCAAAAGCAAACAAACTAACCAACCCACCCCCCCAAAAAAACCAAATCAAAAACCCTGGACATCAAACAAAGTTTTGCTCTCTTAAAACTGCCAGGAATGACCCTTTGCCTGCAACAGTCCCACAGAGGTGTTCAAAACACAGACCTCCCATCTTCCCTCTCTGGAAATGACAGCCCCGATTAGGACTTGGCTGCACAAACCCGATGAAGCAAAACAAAAACATTTCACAGCCCACAGCATTCCTGGCTCCCTATCAAAATGCTGGCAGTAAGGAGAGGGAAATCAAACCCTCTGGTCCTGGGCTGAGCCTCCGTGCCTTCTTCTTCCAGCTTTTGCACTTCAGGCTATCAGATAAGTACAAATCTCCTGTAACAAGCATTATTATTCAGCATCCCAGGTGCTATCAGGGATGTCCTAATTTGAGTGGAAACAGCTTCACTAAGTGGCCTTGATGAGAGGGGTCCCCCCTCCGCCTCCCAGCTGAGGGCTGTATCCCAGCTGGCCCCAATCCTTAGGCTGTTGGTGACTCCTTGGCAAGGGCACAGCCCCCAGCAGAAGAGATTAATGGCTCAAACCCAGGGCCCCATTTCACACGGAGCCAGGGTATTGCTAAATTCTACCAAGCACTGAGGTTTAAGTGCAGAATTTGGCACCAACCCCACAAAAGCTGGCACCCATCAGCAGCGACCTCGGCATCCCCCAGCCCCACCAACAGCCACCAGCTCGTGCTCCATCAGCACAGATGAGCTGCACGAAAGCAATTAGCAGTCACTGCCCAGCACAGGGAAAGATGACCCTCCAAATTGGGGCTTGGTTTGAGGGGTTTCTCCCTCTCTTTCCTTTGCATTCTGTAACACCCGCCAAGACAATGTTTCCTTCACCAATAAAGGTTAATCCTCTTCCACCCTGCACCAATACAGGCAATTCCACGAAGAAACCCCCAAACAAAACAAATTAAAACAGACCACAGGGAACAAAAATACTAAAGACAATAGTGCAGGCACAGAACTGAGCTGAGTTGGAAAGACTGCCCCAGACAGAAGCCAATTTGTGCTATTACTAACCTTCCCCCCACTGCCTGCTGAACATTTTCATCTCTAGGAGTCACCTTTTTGGGATGGCGTCCCAGTGTGTCATCTGCCATTCTCACACAACCCCATGCTGGTGTCTCACCAGGGTCAGCAACCAGGCTCAGACCCTGCTCCCCACCAAGCCCCGAATTCCACTGAACACAATGGAAACCTGGCACAGAGGATTCAGGGGACAACCACCTCAATGATTTCCTGACTTCTCAACCACCTCTCCTCTTACAGACAGACCAACCAGCTGGGTTACAAAGGGTTACTCACAGGGTGAGGTGAAGTCACTTGCCCAGGAGGGTGGAGGAATATACTGGAACAGCCACACAGCCTGAGCATAAAAGCAGTGCTTTATACAAGAAAAGCACTAAAAATAACAGCCAGGAAGACTAAGACCCCTGAGAAGCATCCTGTGGTTTAACATCTTGAAGCTGGGCCACTTCATCCTTCTACTCAGGATTTCTCCTCAAGGTGCACAGTTATTAGACACTCCTTACATTCACCAGCTAGAGCACAGTCAAGCTGACACCCAATTCCAGAGGAGGTGAGCTAAAACAGGCCTCAAAATAATACATTTATGCCCCTGGTCCGACCAAAAGCCCCCCTGGAGCAGAGTACCACCTCCTGCAACAGAGAGGCACAGAGTTCTGCTACAGCCTCTCACCTCCAGCAAGAAAAAAGGAAAGGACTTCTCAAGAGGCAACCAGGCTGCCTCAACAGCCACCCACACACAGACCTCCACGAGCTGTCCTACACGAATGTGCATAAATACACACACCTCTGCTTGCCTGCTTCACTCCAGTGCATCTTAACCCCAGCCCCGTATTTCAAAAGGCAAGGGGAGTCAGGTATTTTGAAGTCACCTGCATATAACTCTCACCCCCAGGCTGACCAGCAGTCCCACCTCACACCTGAACAAACACACACTTCCAAACCATCCCTTTGCTGCAGCTTCCCGAGAAGTGAGAAAGAACAAATGCCGTAGGACTCACCTCAGCCACGGAACCACATCCCACCAGCCTGGGGCCCCCTCCGTGCTGCCAAGGCATCCCACAGGGGCTCAGTGGACAAACAGGAGACCCCTCCCTGAGCCCAGGCTTTGTAGGAGAGGAGGAGCCCCCTCAGACACACCTGTGGTGAGGGTGGTGCAGCAGGAGCAGCAGCTGTGCCCAGTTACCAGCACAGGCAGGTGACAGTCCTGATTCTTCACAGGCTGCGTCTGCATCTTGCACTCCTTGGCAAGAACAGGGGGAGCAGCGCTTTTGCTTTTCCTGTCCCCCTCCCTGAGTTGTTCAGAGAAGGGAGAGAACTTCCAAAATTAGGTATTAAATCAATTTTAATGCAAAACAGTTCAACAGACTGCTGAGTTCAAGCAACACGTAATTACCAGCTTAAACCAAACTGGGACGGAGCCACCTAATTTCACTTATTCCCCACAGTGAAATCACCTGGGGATGAGCTGTTGATACAGAGCCATGAGTCAGGGCCAGTCTGGAGCAAACAGGACCTAAATAAGCAAAAAAACCTGCAATAAGCAAAGCCCAGAATAAAACCCAGTAAAAGAGGGTGGGCATTAAGTTAACAAAGAGAAGAAATATGTTTGCCACTCCCTAGTTTTCATTGCATTTTGCTTTGCCGCTTAACAAGCACTAAAGTATATACACATATATGTGGGATTATATATGGGAAGGGATATATATACATGTATTTCTATAGAAAACTCCTTCTTAAGAGGAAGATTGAAGAGGAAGGGGCTCTTCCCAGAGAGGCAGGGGGTTGGAAATGTCCACTGACCTGATAGGGTGGGAGGGATGGATAAAGGATGCTCCAGCTTCAGATTCCCTTGTTAATTCGAAAAAGTGAGGTTTGATTTTTGTTTTTTCTTGTTAAATCCCAAGTCCTCACTTTAACAAGAGCCTCCCCTTCTCTGCTATTTTTCTGTTTTGTTTGTGTGTGTGTAAAAGCAGCGAAGCCTGGCTTTCATCAAAGGCCTGGATGTGTCTTTGTGCCTCTGTAACCAAAGGGAACCAAACCAGGGGGGTGGTTGTGCTGCTGCTCCTCCACATAGTCCAGCCCTCGTGTGTCTGATCATCTCCAGCACGGCCGTCTGTCCCCGGCACAGGGGCACGACCGAGCGCCGGGGATGCTGCAAGGCACCGATGCACTCTGACCTCGTGTCCGTGTGAAGGAACGGTTTAAAGACTGGGAAGCTTTTCACTCTGAAAATGAAGCAGAGTTCCTTAAAGTCTGGCTCGACTCACATTAAAGCAGCCCTCGAGGAGCTCAAACACAGCGCTTTTATCCTTAGGGCCGACCGGTCTGCGTAAACCCCCAAGTGGAGTCGAACACCCCTTCTTGGGGAATTGTACCGTATCTTTGGAATTCTAATGAGACTTTTATACGGCCCTGACCTACAAAATGGATGGATTCAAAAATTAAAAGAAGACAAAAGAAAATGCAGCAGAACAGAAAAGCACGTGCAACTTCTGGCCGGGGCCAGGGCATCTCTGCCTACCCACCGTGCTCCAGGGTGGGAGTGACATGCCCAGGATGAGGCCAGTGGCCAAAATGCCAGGATTTCTCTTAAGAAATGGAACATACAATCCCAGTTCCCTATCAGGGCCCACTTTTGCCACCAGTCATGCCCTCAAGCTCCTCTGGGATGGCGCGTTAGTCCCTTGACAGGGTTTCTGCACAACACGGTTGAACATATTTAAGTGTTTGCACAATAGGGCCCCAGAAGCATCACTATTTGGTAGTAGTTACTGCCAAAGCTTCCCAAAATATGAAGCAGATCATATCGATACCAACTGTTCTCATCCTCCAGACAGATCTGCTGGGGGAAAAAAAAAAAAAAGAAAAAAAGAAGAAGAAAAATCTGTTCAACATCTCCTCCAAGTTCCTCAATCTCTCTCTTAGCAGCAAAGCAGCGCAAACCTGCTGGATCCTCCTGCGCCGAGTCAGCTGGAATAGCACCAATGGGGGCTGCTCAGAGACAGCACAAAACGGGGAGAAAACCCAGACAAACTCGAGCCAGAAAAAACCATTTCCAGATGTACTGCACTGACAGATCTCATCTCCACCAGTATTCTTTTTTTTTTTTTTTTTTAGAAGTCTGACCACAAGCACACAGCTGGTCGGGAACATCATCGAACCTATTTAAATTTTCTTTGTAAATACTTCCATCTCCATCGTGTCACACTTGCTGGGAAGCCACCCAAGAGCCTGGGGCATGAGGGGTAAAATTTTTATGTGGTGCAGAGTTTAACAGGTCCACCCAGGGGCCACTGGCCTCTGCATGCTGCTTGTACGGCCAACATCCGCAGATATGCTATGAAGAGCCAGAAGCAAGGGGATAAACATGGGATTTCTTGCAATGCACAGGACACAACACATATGGGCTGGAGCCAAGCCCACCACTGGAGTTTTCTTGACATAAATGGTCCCAGTCAACTCGTACTGGAGGGGAATCTACTGATTAAAAAAGTTCCATGCCATCGGGGGGTCAGTGGTTCTTGCCAAGGGGTTGTTCAGGTGGGTTAAAAAGCAATGTGTGTCACACAGCCATTCCCAGGTACAGACTGGCTTTTCTTGGCCTTCAAGTCTTGCCATGATTGCAATCACCGTGAAAAAATAAACCATCAAGGGCAGCCGCCATTCAGCAGAAACCAAGTTCCCTTAATGCCTTCAATGCATAATTATATAAATAGACCCAATTTAAAAGCGTGCCAGAAACATGAACAACAGCTTCACATGCAACCAGCACAGCCCTAAATCCCTACTCCACCCAAGACTCTGCATGGTGTACAAGATGAATGTGGGGTCTTTCACAAATACATCCCCAACTCAAACTTGTGGGGAAAAAAAGTGGATTCCTGCCACCAAATCCGGGAGGCCCCTCCGTCAGTCCCCTGGCTACACTCAATTCCTCCCGCACATGCAGTTTTTTCTCCTTCTTGCCCCAGTAGGTCACATTAAAAAAAGCAAACACCCCATGCTGGGTGGGCAGGGGGTCACTGGGGCCCTGCCATTCCCTGCATTTCCACGGCTTTCTGCCTGGCTCCCACAAAAGGCCATGAGCTCGGTCCATCTGCCGCGGGGATGAAACCCAAGAAGCACATTGCACTGCACAGGCTGCCAAATCTGGGTGTTCAGGGGCATCTTGGCACCAGGGCTTCTTCTGCCACATGATAAAGCAGAGACTGATGGTGACAAACAAAGAACAGGTGGAGGTTTAATTAGATCATTAAGCATGTGAGTGCAACCTGTAAGGCTGCATTAACCCAAACTTGCACCCACCAGACTCTGCTCGGGGTGGAAGGCACAGTCTGCAGAGACCATCACTGCCCCCAGGGCTGGATGCTGGGTGGGATTACCATGGGGTCATAGCTGGGAAATGATAAGAATTATTGCCTCCTGGGTCTGATTTAGAAAAGCAGAACAGAAATCCAGCCCTTTTACTGTCTTAGTTTGTCAAGGCAGGACAGGTGCAGTTAAAAACAGATCGGCCACTGACTCTGTCTCCTCATGCTGCTTCTCCTTGCAGTGTGTCCCCACAAGGACCTGTCACTCAGGGTGGTGTACCTTGTGCACGTGCATGGGGAGTTCATTCTGTGGTTCCTGCACATCCAGCACCAACCCAGGCAGGCACAGTCCCCTTGTGCATCCCTACCACCCCCGCCAGCACCACGTGGTTTGGGTTGGAAGGGGCCTTGCAGATCATCTTGTTCCAACCCCCCTGCCGTGGTCAGGAACACCTTCCACTAGACCTTCTGATGAACAGGTTGCTCAAAGCCTTGTCCAGCCTGGCCTTGAAACCCTTGGGCAAAAGACAACTCTGGCTCCTTCCTCCCTGCCCCTCCTGAATTAAACACCTCACTCCAGCCAACTTCCCAGTGCGTTCTGTTATACAAATGTTTAATCATCTAAACACTTTTTTCCCAAACTCCTTGGTGCTGTGATCCACTCTCTTCGCCTTCACTGACTCCAAGTAGTTCCTTGAAGTTATTCACCATATTTACAGGCTTCCCCCTTGAACTTCACTGCATCTTCCCAGAGAACTGTGACACATATTTTGAGAAAACAGGCAAAAGGTTCCTGATCTCTCTCTGCTTTTATGTATGAAATGACACCTGGAGGTTTAAATACAACCCCAGTGGGCATGATCAGTGCTAGGCTCGTGTTTTGGGTTGGTAGCAGAGGGGTAAGTGATCCACACTCACGGTTGGTGTTTGGATTCACACCCTGGGCTTTGTAATCCGGGCAAGCCACACTCCTCAGTGAGCAACTGTTGCAACATAATTACTTGGTTAAAATCCTGTTACGACTCTCAGCTACAGTCAACTATGGGTTTCACTCTCCAGTTCACCTTCCTCCCTCCCACGAAAACGTGATGGCCAAAGCATGAGCAAAATTTGCAGCGTGAAGGCACGTTGTTCAGGGGCTGGAGCTCTCAGGAATACTGTCCTTTAAGGAAACTCTATTTAACAAGTGCTGAAAGGGACTGTCTTGCCCAGAAATCTGTTAAATAACTGAAAAAGCTATTGATAGATCTGTGAATGTTTTAACCCCAGCTGGGAACTAAGTACCACACAGTCCCTCGCTGCTCCAGCCTTTATTGGAGAGTCACGAGTGATGGAGTTATATTTGGATTCTTTAAAGGTCACTACACCTACTGCCCCTGCAACCCTACAAAGTGAAACACGTGACCTTGTCTTAGAGCAATGTAAGAGGAGCAAACAAACAGCACCGGGGGAAGAGCAGTGTTTCTGGTCATGGAATGGCATAACAGGAGATAACACCAAGTTTATATTGTCCAGGACTTCTCAAGTGGGAAGCCAAGGGCAGAGACTGATGGGGTAGATGGGGTTGTTTGTCCAGCCTTTGTCTGGGCTGGCACTACCCAAAGAGAGGCCACAGGGAAGGCTAGTTAACATTCACCTGTTGGTGAATGGCACAGCACCCACCCAGTGCAGAGAGAGCAGGGGCATAACAGTTACACAGCCTCCCTGCTCCAGTCTGATTTTGACTGCTGTTACCTACAAGCTCCCAGCTGCATGCACAGGTGATGGTGTTACTGTGCAGGGTGTATTTGTGCAGTGCAAGTCATGAAATGTCAGCCTGGAGCTTCTTATGTCAGAGAAATAAGGTAGCTCTTGCTTTAGGAATACATCAGTGGTAGCTAACCGCCTCAAAATCATGTCTATGCAAAAACCTGCTTCTATTCACACTGCATGAATGATAAGATCAACCTAAAGCCTGCTGGGTTTGAGACACATTCCCATCCTGTTACACCCAGGGTGGACAGGAGATGACAGCACTACTGGCTCGGTGAGGAGGCATGGAGATACAGGAGGTACTGTGCCAGCACCATCTATTTTCAATAATGGGCTCTGCAAAGCCAAGTCTCTGCTCACATGGGTGACATTAATCCTTCATTTGAACAAGAAAGAAGGAGGAAACCAACTGGAAGCTAATGGGAAACTCCGAGGTGAGTCAGTCCATGAGCACTGAACCAACCTGCTCCAGAGCCTCTTCTCTGGAAAGGCAGCACTGAAGGGGTTGGCAGCAGAAAATATCTGTGCCTGGATAAATGACTTCATATGTCGAGACAAAGATAAAGTTACACAGAGCCTCTCACGGAGGATATGGTCATCGGGTTTATTTTTGTAGTTTTCATTACACTCAAAATAACTTTGGCAGACTTAGAAAAAATAAATTTTCAAAGCCTCCTCCTATTGATGTCACCAGTTTTAATTAATTTTTGCTGAAGTGGTCTAAAGGCAAATGCTGCTGGGATGGGCTGGTTCCCGGTGCACTGCTCTGGGCCTCCGTGTTCAAACTCTGGGGCTGCCCCAAACGCCACCAGGACGAATCCTGCCTCAGTCCCACTGGAAGGCGGCTCCGGCCCATTTCCCTGCGACAGTGGTTTTGAGGCCAGACTGCCTTTGAGCTCGTGCTCCGACTGTGTCGGAGGCGCCGTCAGCTCTGGGAATAACACTGGTTCCACGCTATTTCCTGCCTCTGAAAGCCGTGGCCGCAGCCAGCAGTTACAGCCACCTCGGTAGGACGTTAAATGTCACTGCTGGCTGGCACGGCAGCTGGTCTGTAGGGTATTGTCTGCACGGGTGTTGAGCAGAGGACGTGCCTTCCCTCAGATGCCATCACGCTGGGCAGCTTGGTCTGAGAGCAGACTCCAAACTCCCAGACTCCAACCTGCCCTTTGCTGCACACCTGGATGTCACCTCCTGCTCCCACCGCCACCACGAGCTGTCAGCAGGGTACCAAAAGTGTAAGCAGAACCCCCCTGACACTGCCATGATATATCTGGCTGCTGCCACCATGCCAGCAACCCCCTCTGGACACACAGCAACCCACAGGACCACCAGAAAATCATTCCTCTGCTCTCCAGGGGCACTTTGGGCTGCTTCCCCGCTGCTGGCTGGCACCCTGCAGCACACAACACATGGCTGGGAGGAGATGCCAAACCAAGCAAGACTCCCTCTCCTCCATTCATTTCCATCTACTGCAACCACTCAAGCAAACAACCCCTGACCTAAAGGCTTCCATCAGCAGAGAGTCTTGAAACCAAAGTTCCCCGGGATGAGATGGGGGCCTCTTTCCAGCTGCTTTCCCGCACCTTCCAGCAAGATGCTGCAGGTTATCTGTGCCCATCCCAGGTAGCTCCCGGGAGAAGGAGCTGGTGGGTCCTGCACATGTGGCATGCAGACACAGCTCCAGATGTCCTTGGGGCCTTCCACAAATACCCAAAAGGGACTGGGGAATGGTCTCCAGGAAGGACTGATGGAAGGTAGCCAGCAGTCACTTCTATGCTCAAAGAGCGTTTTTCCAAAAGCTGCTAAGGTCTGCAGATTGGATTTTTGAAGGGGTGAGACTTGAAAGCACGTGAAACAGAAAGTAAGTGCCTGCATTTAAATGGCACCATTTGTCAAAAGCCCTTCTCAGGCAGTTGCCCTTTGTTACTTAGATGCTTTAACACTTGGCTTCTGGCTCGTTTTTTAAAATCCCTGGCGCAGCTTTTTCTGTACAGGGGAGAATTCTGATTGCATTTGTAAGTTTAGTACAAAAAACTCCTGTTTGTGCTAATCTGTAATTCTGATATTCCAGCCTCCTGCAGGCAAAGGCAGACCGAGAAAGCAAACCCTGCTGAAGAGAAGTGATGGGAAGGGGACAGGAAACTTAGGCAAGGGGGATTCAGGAGGCATTTTAATATTTGAAGATGGTGTAAAGTTCTTTGTCTGACTCCTAATCATAGAAATTACAGAAAAATACTGAGCCTTAATGGCTTTAGTAGGCAGAAAAGGGTATCTTGAAGTGACTGTAAGGAATACTTCAGAGGTTTAAGCTCAGTAGATGAAAAGCAACTCAGAAAAGCAGAGATCACTGCTAATTTAAAAAAAGAAATACTTGCTTTCAGTTGATATTTTTATATTATCTGTTGAACTATCCTGAAGGACTCATGACTCAGAAATGCAGCGCTACGGGCCCAGATCCTGAAGATGCAATAACAGAGAGCTGCTATCACGCGAAGAGTGTGAAACAAAGAGCCGGCATTAGCAGAGCTCGGCGCATCCCATTTGGCCTCCTGGAAAACATCTGCCGCTTGTCAGGACTACAAAGCCAGCAGAGCCCTCTCCCCCTTGATCTCCAGCAATTGGGGAAATTCTGTTGTGCTAATTACCTGGGGAGGCAAGGTGGAGAAGGCAGATAGCGAGTGACACTTGAAGGGCAAGATTTACACCAGCGAAAATTAGGCAGATATTCCAAGGCCCTGGAAAGCACAGAAAGTACCGCGCCAGACTTCCAGAGCAAGCTGGGGAACGCTGATCCCGGGGCATAAAGTCAGAGTAAACACTAAAATACTAATACTAATACTAATAATGAAATTACATAAATGATACAAGCAGGAGAGTGTCTGGAGTTGCTGAGTCTGCAGAGGTAGGGAGCGTTTTAAAGGATCATCTTCCCCAAAGTACACATGGTTTGAATTGCCGAGAAGTGGAGCAATCCGCCGTCCTGCCGGCTGGAGCACCACTGCGCTCGTCCTGCTGCCAAGCCATTATTGGGAAATATTTGTCACATATTAAGTGGAACATCGGATTACTACACCCGGCATTTAACACTGGTTTATAACGCACACATACGTTCAAAAGCATAGGACACCGTCCCAGTGTGAACTCGAGGTGAAGGCAGGGGTGTGCCCCGTCCAGCAGCCAGGAAATTTGGAGTTAAAGCTCCAGAGGTGCTGTTAAATAAAAAGGCACGTGGAAACACAAGGCGTGCGTTGAAAGGCGCAGTGCGAGAGCAGCCAACAGAGCTGGAGCTTTTCACACCCTCAGTCCACAATACGGCAAGGACCAGCTGCTGGGCAAGGCGTGCTCTGTGCACCGGGGCTGGTTTTCACTCATTTTTACTGGATTGAAGGGGAAACATTGGCTCTCAGGCTCTAGCAGGGTGCATCCAGCACCTTTTGCTCTTGTGGGACCTTTTGGCATGGAAAATACTGCATTTGACAAGAGCCTTTTGCACCTCTCAGGTTTTAAAAGACTGCGTTGAAAATATGAGGTGGGAAAAAATAAAAATAAATCCTTAAAAAAAGCTATATGTGAAAAGGCAGCCAGAGCTCCCACAACTGATAAACAAAGCATCTACAAGCATGCAGTTTTAGTCTTGCCTTCAACCAAGAGCTTATCAGCTGAAGGTTGTCTTAAATGCCACATACACAAGTGCTCCTGCACCTGCTGGGTTTCATCCTGCACCAAAGGCTGGGTGAGGATCCCACCAGAGAAAGAGGCTGAACATGAGGGGATGAGGGGCCTCTGCAAAGTATTACAGGCCTGGCTTAGGGCGTGACAATAATACAAATATCGAGCTGCTGTTTCCCAGTGGGACAACGCATGGGGACAGCCTGGCCTGTGCCCACAGCATGGAACTGCTGCCACCCTGTCCCAGATAGCTGAAGGGACTGAAAGGTCATATTTGTCCCCAGAGTGGGGTCACCAGCCCATCCCAGCGTTCCAGAGCCTGACCCACACCTGATCCAGCTGCTCCAGCCCCCCAGGGATGCTCTTCTCTCCCTCAGCCACAAAAAATGCCCAAACCACAGAGGACCCAAAGCGACACAAAGTTGTTGTCATCATCCCCCCGCCCCTTTTGGTGGAATGAATAAAGCAAAATGTCAACTCAAAGCAGCACACAGATGTTCAGAGCAACTACAGAGGCACCTATTTTGCAGCGTGTCCAGCAGTAGAGACAGATAGTACTATTTAAAGCTGTTAAAATTTTTATTTTTTTTAATTGTTATTTCTTTCAAGTTCAGGTTGGGCGGCGCTCTGAGCAACCAGATCTAGCTGGAGGTGTCCCTGGCTGCTGCAGGGAAGTTGGGCTAGGTGACTTTGAAAGGTCCCTTTCCAGTCCAAACCATTCTGTGATTCTAGGACTTTTCCTGATGACCGGGATGTCTCCACGGCCCTGGTGAAACGGCCGGGCCCCCTCTGCCGGCCACCAGCTTCTACAGGCCACTGGCCCCTCTCCACAGCCCTGAAAAGCCCCACTGAGAAGTCAAGGAACCCTACAGACAAATAGGTGACCTACCGAAGAGCACAAAGCACAAAATGCGTCAGTTTGGGTTGTTTTTATTTTTTTGGGAGGGGTGGGTATTTGTTTCGTTTGTGTGTTCTACAAGCAGTGATTTAGGATGTTGTACTCAAAACACTCTGACCCTTATTTAACTTATAAATGGACCACAATCATCTTGTCCCAAACTGGCCTGAAGGTGTAGCAAGTCAATTCTCTCGAAGCAGTGCCCCAAAAGCAACCCCCACCCCCTCAAATCCAAACAACTTCCCAAACTGACTGACTTCCAGGAAAAAACAGGTCTTGCTTAAAACAAGCCCAGCTGGCAGGGCCAGCTCCGAGCATGAGGTTTGCTCCTGCCTCTGCCCACAGGTGGGTTGTGGGGCTGCAAGTCCCCCTTTCCCCAAAGAGGCACTGAGGGAGGGACCACCCCTGCATGAGAGCAGACAGAACCCTCATCAACAGCTCTCTTTAAATCCAGGGGTAAGAAGGAATTCTCAAGCTTAGCAGCGTTTCTGGCAGAGGAAAGCCCCCCTCAGCTCACGTGTTCAGGACACCCACCAGCTTCCAGCTGCCCCCAGGAAGCAGCAGTGGGGCTGGCACCACTTTCCCATCCCCTCCACAGGGGAATTTTCTTTTCCCCAAGGATTGCTTTATCAGTGCACAGAGGCAAATTGAAGCTCAGCTGTTAAGTTTGCATCCTGGGGTAGCCCAGCAGTGAATGCCACTGAGGGCCTCAAGCCCTCGGGATGTTTCCAGACCAAGCTCTTTATCTACAAACCAAGAGGCATTTCAGCCTTCTTCAGGAGAAAGAGGGAAAAAAATTAAACACATGTAAAGATTTCTTTGATTTGTTCAAAAATAGCTGAAAGGCTTCAGGACAGTCCAGCAGCACATCCTCGTGTAGCACAGCGCTCAGCTCCCTGCAGGATGGGACGTTTCCTACCCACCAGGAAATCACTTCTCCTTCCCCGGGCTCACAAATTACTTTGACATTCGTTACTAATGACTGCAACGAGTATTTCAGCAGCACGTGGGAAAACCTTCCCCCTTCTTCTCTTCCCCCCTCGTCTCCCAAACCCAGCAAACTCAGTGACCCAGAACAGAATTGGGACTTTCCTGGACAAAAGGAGCCTCTTCAATCCCAATTGCTTTCCACAGAGCAAAGGAAAAGCCTCTTGACCACTTAGGCACACCAGTAGTGCCCTGATTGCCCAGGTTGGGGAAAGACGCAGCCGCAGAGCCCCGTGAGGTGGACGGATTTGTTGTGTATCAAAAGGGAGGAAACTGTTTTGACCACCTTCCAAAGAGCTGAAAACAAGCAGGATTTGTGTCTCAGCTGATGGGGCTTGTTAGCAGGCAGTGAGGCACACAGGGAACACACAGGAGCCTTCCACTGGAAAGGCAGTGAGGATGTTTAAGAGCATCATTAGTGAAACCTTTCTGAGGTTATTAAACATAATCTCATGGAGGGGGGGGGAAAGTCCATTTCCGAGGTTATTAAACATAATCTTTTGGTAAAAAAAGCTCCTTTTTTTCTCCCTCCTGTGAGTATGGACTAACGCTGCGTGTTCTGGCAGGATTCACATCCAGGATGGCAGGAAAAATTGCGCCTGCCCCTTTGCCTATCCTATGTCTCCATGTAGCATTTATGGTTTGTTTGTTTTCTTTAAAACTACAGTGGAACTGTCTGCTGCTCGCAAGTCCTTGTAGCAGCCCGTGCATTCTCCCCCATCAAAGCACTTCACATCTTTCACCCATCCTTTGCTACTTCTGTGGGAAGAAAAAAGAAAAGGCTTGAAGTGCCTCAGCTCAAAGTCATTTGCCTGTTCAGTGTGGCAGCAGAGCACTTCACAGACATTTCTGTAAATGAGGTTCCCTTACAAACTAATCTAAGCTGTTTATTGTCTCCAAGGAGCACGCACTTCCACAGCAGAACAGGAAGTTTTGACAGTTTTAGAAGTTCATTAAACCCTGTGAGGAAATTTAAACAATCGGTGACAGCTTTCCTACAGCAAAAGAAGTCGCTGCCCTCCGAAAAGGCAGAGAGGCTGCAGCTTTTAATTATAACACTTCCATTAAGCCCCAGTGATTGTGTTACTACTTCTAAATTGTTTTGGCCCAACACCCAGGACCCACAACCCAGTCAAGCTCTTCTCTCTTTTATTCTTATAGCCAAACATCTCTTTTGTCCAAACCTCAAGCTCCTTTATCTGTACACAGGCCAAAGCAAGGCACTGGGACAAGTTAACAGTCTCCAGCACAACAGAGTGCTTCAGCTTGAGAAAAAATACTTCTTAACGCATTTCCCTTGATAAGAAGGAATATATAAAATAGGAGAGGAGGAGCTGAGTGGCATCAGAGGCTCTTCAGTGGCCTCAGAGCCCAGCTCCCGGGCAGTCTGGCGTGGGCTGTGCTGGAACGTTTGCACCTACCTGGGGGGCACATGCAGTCTGAGGGAGCCTCTCTCGCAGTCCTCAGCTTTGCTAGTCCTTCACCCAGTTTCTGTTTGGAGGAGGAATAAAAACAGCCATTTAGAGAGTACATCATGTCTAAATGCAGGCTGTGCACACATACCAACAGCCAAGCCATCCAGCACACTCCTTTCCAGGGAAGGGTAATGGTTTCATCCTGTTGCTTTCGGCCTCTTTGGATAATAACTCATGCTTTAGTAGCACATAAATATTAAAGATTTCTTAGCAAGTGGTCAGTCTACACCTCTCCTATGGAGCAGGCAGAGACTCCTGCACACCCCAAAGCCCCTTTAGCCAAGCTGCATTGGTAGGATTCATCCTGAGCTCCTGTTACAAGTCCTGTGTTCACCTGTGCCATGATCTGGCTGATTTTGTACTTAAAATTCATTCCCTGTGGAGTATTAGAGGTTTCTTTTGGAGAGGGATGAGGAGGGGAAGGACAGTCAAGACTGGAGTGCTCACCCACAGCCAGGTCTATCTAAAGCACAGGGTTTCCACCTCCAAGGTGAAAAACTCATCAATGGGACAACCAGAACTCATAAAAATTCACAGAACCGAAGCAGTGACTACGTGGCGTATTGCAGGCAGATGTGAGCACTCTGCCTGCTCCCTAAGCCAACCAGGCTGTTCGTACCTGCTTCTAGGACACTGCCAAGCCCGAGTTAATGAGCCCTGTTGACAGGTGTGTTACATTAACTCAAGCCTAGCACTTCATGGCTGAAGCAGCCCAGCAAGGGTGGGAACAGCTCATCTTCACCCACAGTCCTCAATCTCTCAGTCCTCCAGGAATGCCCTGTCTTACCTAAAGTATTTGCCAAGAGACAAACCAACAATCTGATAACTGGAGTCCCTACATTTCAAAGAAAGAATATTCAAAGTACTTAATGAACTTGGTGGGTTAAGACTTCGATTTTATACAGCCATTGACCCAGTCTCTGTTCAAATATTTGAACACTGTGGACCATTCAGGAATTAGGCTACCTGTGAATTAGGTTATTTTCCTTTTATTCTGAGGATTAAATAGTTTTATCTGTTGCTGAAATCCTATGCATTTCTCTCTAGTTGCTAGGATGTGATGCTAAGAGATCCTGAAAGTATCAACCCGGTTTCATAGCACCTGACAGAGCACTTGTCCTAAGGGAAGTACAAATGCCAGAACAATCCAGTTGCCTTCTGACGAATATACACTGACCTTGAGAAAATGTGGCAAAAAATTAGCTAAAGGACTTTTCTGACCTGCAGCCTAAATGTCACAGAGTTGCTCAAATTCTATCTGTTTACTTTTAAAGTAATTCGGATGATGAAGACGCTTGAGGAAATGAAAATAAGCTCTTCCATCCTTTTATTTCCGCAGGCGTCGCTGGGAACAGCAGAGGAGATCTGAATCCTGGAGCCAGTCCTCTGTTCTCCCATTGAATTGTTCTTGTCATGCAACTGATTAATCTGGACACTGTGGACAATAAATCCTTTGTGAACAAAACGGTCCAGCTTTGTTTACAACAACTGGATGTTTCTATAATCCTCCCGTTAATATTTTCCCTCCAGGGTGAAAACTACACGCTTCGAGCTGGGGCTTTTGACACAGAGCAAGTGGAGATGCTGCCACGTCTGGACCACGCTGTTGGCAGCGTTTCAGAGGGCATCAAAGCAGGAGCCTGCAGCACGTCCCCCTAATGGCACAGCCAAGGGAAGGGCAAGGTCCTGCCACAGTCAAACCAGCAATTTCTCCAAAGTTGGATGCCTGTCATAGAGCCAGAAACTAAATCCTAGTTGTCCAAATTGGCTTTCATTACCTTAACTACACACTCTCAACCTTCCTTTATTATTTCCTATCCTCTTTTACTAGCCAAACACTTAAACAACACTAACAGGAACTGAGCCAGTGTGTTGATGTTGTATTTGCTGCTCTTTACACACAGCTCTGCCATAAATTATGCCAGCAGGCCCCTCGATTGGTATATGGAGTGAGGCTTTTTGGGTTGTGGAAGAACAAAGGATGCTGGGTCATGCACAGAGAGCGTATGGAGCTTTGGTTTCACTTCTGAAATACTGTGGTAAACTTCAAAGGAGGACCAACACAGAATTTTAACAAAAAAACTGACCCCAGGCATCAGTTGATGTTCATGACGATGGAAATATTCTCTCACTCTCCAGAAACTCTCAAGCACAGAAAGGGCAGGAGTTGCCTGACAAGCAAGCCCGTCTTATGTAACAGAGTTTGGTCAGGAAACAGACCCTTTCTGAAACTTTACCATAAATTAGTAAGTTCATTTGAAATGGCCATCAATAGATAGCCACAATGACTACCACGCATTCCTTCAATTTGTTACTTGATTCAAAATTTGCTCCAGTATTGACAAAAATTTGGCCATACTAAATATTTCAACAAGCTCACTCTTGCATTAGAAACACAATTATGTGGTTTTGCTTTATTTTCCCCCGTTCAAACTCCATCTGAGCATTCCCAGTACAAAACAAGCTTTCCACACTTAACTAAATCTCAGCAAGAGGTTGCACATGATCTTTCGCAGTGCCACAGAAACCATTCCCATTGCTAAGCACATTTATTGGAATAATTGGAACAGAACCACTGCCACGACCGGCAGGCTAATTCCTGCCTGGAGAAGAGATGTTAACTCCAGTCTGTGATTACACCCCACAGGCACCCCTCTGGTCTGGTATTCAGGGTTTTCACAAAAATATTTTTAACGTTTCACTTTTATCAAGGCACATCAGTGCAACTCCGACAGCAACAAACAGCATGAGGGATTGTCTCCCCGTGCCCCCCGTGCTGCCTCCATCCCTGCTCACAGTCCCAGAGCTGTTCACAGGGCACCACATACAAGCACATTTTTGCACAACTCAGGCTTCATGGATGTCACAGCTTTAATGCAGCACCATGTTTTGCACCCCAGTCAGGCCATTAATGAAATCCCAGTGTAAAACCTTCCCCAGATGTCAGAATCAATTACTTGGGGTGTCCTTGGGCAGCCCCGTAAGCCGTGTTGAATCTTGCTGAACTTCATGAACTACTGTTTAAACAAATCCAGCAAATCAACTGTGGGATCTTCAAGCAATTCCTATGAGTGATGGAGTCCTCCCTGTCCCCCTTGCCCGCAAAAAGCCTCAAACCTAAACACTGGAGTTGGGAAAAAGATAACCCTGGAATCAAGTGTAACTTCTCCCAGAGATTTGGTTTAGTTACAGAGAAGGGCATCAGTGTGCATAATAGTTCTCCAAGTAGGGGACATCTTTCAGCACAGAAATATTTATTGAATAATTTCAGAAAACCCTGGGACTGAAAGTTAAGTAACTAGTGGCGGGGCTTCTCCACCCC
>VXAY01002891.1:385968-399901 GCA_013399855.1 Oxyruncus cristatus
GCTCCGGTCCCGGTGCGGCAGCGGGGGCGCAGCGCAGCCCGCGGGCCGGGCGCCCTCCAGCGGGATCCCCCCGCCGGGAGCGAGGGAAGGAGGGAGCGCGAAGCATGTGCCCGGCCGCGGGGACACGGAGCCGGGGACCGGCAGCGATCCCGGAAAGCGGGACCTGCGAGAGGGGCCAGCCGGCCGGGAGGTTTGTGCCTTCTGCGCCACAGCCCGTCTGGACCGCGGTCCGTTTAGTGAAGAGACCTTATCTGGAACCCCATCGCGCATTGTAACTCACGATGTCACCGCGCTGAAGTTCCCCATCCACCTTAGGGAGCCTACGAATGAGAGAAACTGCGCTCGTATATAAGTACTGAGTATCCCTGTGCTCTGCTGTGCCTTTTCCTTGCTGCTACAGTGCTTTACAACTCTTAACTTACCTATAAATCATCCTCTGGTAACTTCATGCCTTACTGCCTGTCCAGACTCTAAGCACATAGCAAATCCAAGCATACCTTTGCCTCCTGACCACAGACACTGCCCTAGTAGGAATAATTCTTATTTCTAGAACAGATGACTGAAGCACAGGACAGAGTTAGAAAATGCTATTATGTCAGCAATGATACCAATGTCAGATTCCAATTAAGTTTGTTAATAAAACACACACGTGTGCACAGCTAGACAGCAGTGCTGCATATAGACATGATTTTGTAGCTATTTCCAAAGCAGCGAGCCAGGCAAATCTGTATCATTTGCTAACAACTATTTCTTGATCTCCTTAAGGGCCTGAAGATGCAAAGAGCCTCTTCCTTACCTCCTTCTCCCCCTCTCCTTCCTCTGAGCCTGCCAAGACCATCCTCGCAAGCTCCATGAGATCGGTTGCAGACTCACAGCACCATCACACGGGGGGAGAAGCATCTCATCCTAAAAATGTGCCCATGTGACCCAAGCCCTCTGATGTGCAGAAACAGACGTGAATACTCTTGTAATTATTTAACCAACACCTATAGCTTGATCCAAACACGTAAAGATTACAAACTGCCCAAATTACACTCAGGTATGAAGATGAGAAGGGGGGTGTGCACATAAACTATCTCCTACTGGAGACACAAGGACCAAGGACAGCCCAGGAGACACCAGAGCCCTGGCCCTGGGTGCTGCTCAGCTGCCAAGAGCCCCACAGAGCTTCACTGGGGAGTCCAGGGGCCTTGGACACGTGTCCCTGCAAATTAACACTCGTGTACACACCGCAAGGCCTGCAAAGCCACTTGGCACCTCTCTGCAGATGCCACACTAACCGTGATAGCGCTTTCTTAAAAGTTTACTGGAAGAAAGTCAATTTAAACAGGGCTTTCTGTTTTTGCTAGCCTGTATCTCCTTGATGCAAGGCATTTCAGTACCTACATCAAGTACTCTGTAAGTAGGAGTACACAGTCTTTCCCTCAATTTGACAGAACTGTTTTATAGTTGCAGTTTTATTGTTACAGCAGCACATAAACTTTTCTCCCACCCCCCCCATCTGCCTTTGATTTGCAGTGCTTGGCTGATACGCTCAGCCAAGTCCTTGCTTTGCCCCTGAAGTTCTGGGAGGGGAAGTACTGTGGGAAGAAGGGAAGGAATTTACTCTGGTCCTGCTCAGCCCCATGGAGCTGACCTGGACAGCACCAACTGTTCCATCTCCTGTAACGCAGAGCAGAAACAATGTCACCAACACCAACATCCAAGGAAAGGGGGTGGCTAGGATGGGCTCTAATCAAGCCCAGGAGGTGGCACTGGTTACAGAAGATAAGCTTTCAAAGCCTGTCCCAGCTCTATTCTACCCCCACAATTCAGAGATATGCATGTCTGGAGCCTCTTGCAAATGAAGCTCATTCACACCAGTGGAACAAGGACATCAGTTTAAAATCTTACTGTGCACTAGGGCTAACTCAGCAAGCACAAAACCTGAAGTCAGGCTCCTGTGGAGCTGGAACAATTTACTGTTTGCTTCCTTTGAAGAAAGGTTTGTGTGGTAAAGTCAGGACTGAAATAAAGAGCCAATATTTGCTTATTGCAGCTGCCCCGACAGACAGCCTGAACACTTCCATGGAAGTTTCCCCTCCTACTGCTCAGCAAGCCAACCACACTGTGTCAACTGGATTAAGAGAGTTGGAGTAAGACCAAGAAACCATCAACTTAGACAGGGAAGAACAAAAACTACCGAAGTACATTAATGGGTCTTGGAAACTTGTACCATTTCCTCCTCAACTGAGCACCTGAGTTCAGGAGTCACAACTGAGAACCCGCCCTTTTCCTTGTATAATCCTGATGCCTGTGTTTCTCAGTTGCCAAGGTTACTTCATTCATCAAGCAGTTAGAAATCAAGCTCCACAGAAATATGCATTTGAAGACCTCAGAATGATCTCCTTGTCGTTGCAAGGGCTTAAATATGCCACAATTCCATGGCACACTGTGTTCCTCTGCAGCAGTACAGCCCTCCTAGAAACCTTATCACAAAAATCTTTATCTTTAATGACTCAAACCATATTTAAAATAGGAAATGCTACTTTCCAAACCTCACCCAGAGAGATTATCTATCAATACTTAACACTGAAAGCATCAGACAGGTGTCCAAAGGACTAACTAGCCAGCTGGAACGATGCATGCTGATTAACAGAAAACCTGGGAAAAGGTGACCCACAAAAAATACCTACTTAGGATATACACCACTACCAACCATGTTTCAGAATGGCAGCAAACTGTTACACAGTGTAACTAGATGGTCCTAGTCCTTCAAATTTTTTCTTATGACTAATGAAACAAAGCTTTTTTTGGGGGTTTTTTTTTTGGAATGTTTCAAGATCTTCTCCAGCCAGGCCAGACTCCTCACCTACAGGCAGGTGGTCAACCAGCCTCATCAGCAAAAGGATAGTGGAACAGGTTCAGATAGAAAACAGTTTTCAAAAATGAAAATTACTTTTATTTTTCACTTTGATACCCATAAGACTACAACTGCTCAACAAGGTAAACATAACAGTTATACAAAACATATGTAATTATTTACAGACTTAACTGTACAAAATAATTTAAAGCTTACAAAAGTTTCATGCAACCTCTGCTGACTGACTGACACAGTCTAGGAAATCTCCTGGAAGAAGCATAAAAGATCTCTGAATTTATTTATTTAATGGTTCAAAGAAAGGATGCTGCAAGGCTTCATCAAGAGTAATTCTCTTGGCTGGGTCATATTCCAGCATCCTGCGAACAAGGTCAAACAGACTCTGATGATCTGTGTCTTGGCAATGCATGAATTCCTGAAAGAAAAGGAGGTGTTTTAGAGAGATCTTTCACCACTGCAAGTCTCACAGAGCAATAAAAGTGTTGTCTCCTACCTTTAAAGGCTTACAGCGCCTCCTGACATATCGGCCTGCAGAGCTGTGCTCATCCCAGTCCAACTGGTCGTGGTGGAAATAATGCTTCCTGCATGACAAGGAAAATCACATTATGACAGAGTCAGTGCACAAAGCAGGCAGATGCTTTCCCAAGTCTCAAAAAACCATAAAGTGTTCCCGCGTCTATCTCTGCATTTGGGCGTTAACATTTCTTCTAGTGCAAATTTATTCCCAGAGACCTGTTGCTTTTGAATTACCATTGTAAGAATAGTTAGAAAACAGGTCCTTCAGTATTCCAACCAACAACGTATTTTCTATTACTGACATTTAAAGAGATGGATGATCTCAGGTATTTCAAGAGAACTACTTGGTCTCACCAGCTAGTAACAAGAAGACAGTTTTTGTCTACCTATCAGCATTTAAAAGCCACTTCCTATAGAATCTGCAGAGTTCAGGTCATCAGCAACTATTTAACAAAATCAGGTATTCTCAAATGCCTTCAAGTATAAATACATGAGACTTCCAGTGCAAGTGAAGTTCTGACAAACCCACACCTCAGCATCCCATTAACAGTGCTGCATAAGTAGCAATTTATTTTTTGAGTAATACCTTAATCTACTGCAATTGCTGTTTTTTAAGTTTTTTTCCCTGTGTTTCCAAATGCACTATAATCAGCTGGACAACCATAACAAACCAAATACATTACCCAACTCAGAATGACTGCAATTCTACTACAAGTTACAAAATTATCTATGTTAGCAGGCAAGAGGGCAGCTTATTTCAGAAAGAAAATGGACCATCAAATCCCATACTCTAGATTTTTGACACAGGGGATGAGGAGAGAACCCTGTGCCAACTGCTTCTCCTTGCAGTGGAAGTGGGAAACTTCTGCTGCATGAGTTGTCTTAGAGGAAGACAGAAAGATCACTGAAGCACATGTCTGAGGGAAAAGAAGGGCCAGTGGAAGAGGATGGCAGCTGTATCAGCAAGGCACAACCCTCTTCTTCCTCTCAATATAAATATTCTGACTGACAGCAGGTTCTTTATTTTCAGAGTCTATACAAAAATATTTAGTTTAATACTGTTCTGGTGACCATTCCAAACTTGGCTTTAAAGACCTAAGAACATTCATACTCAGTTACAGCTCGAGAACCAGACAATTCATACTAAGAGCAGAAAAAAGGACTGTCAACTATTTAATTAATCTCAATCTGACATCATTTCTTGCAACAAACTAAGAGGTAACAAAAAGCCTGTGAGTCCCTTTGTTGGTCTTCAGCAGCTCATAGTTAACAACGGCAGCTTTACAATTTCTTTTGTAATAGGAAAACATGAGGCAACTTACCACTTGTATAGTGAACATACCTGGATTTCTTGATCATGTGAGTGGGCAGAGGCCCCAGGATTCTTTCCATCATTGCCAGGTGTTCTTTACTATCATGTGTCTGTGTGGAAAAAGCAATGAATGCACTTAGCACATTTTTCTCCTCTCAGCCACTTGGTAACAACCCTCAACTACAAACAAGACGTTTGCCAGAGTACTGTCCCAGTATCTTTATATGTTACCACCTCAAATTGTGAAAAACAGATTATGCAGTGTGGATTATACAACACTTTCCACAGTTAAGATGGCCCTTGAACAACAGAGTTCATAAGCCAAATTTTGTACAAGTGTTTTCTTTACTCTTAATTCCAGCACTACGAGAGACTCTACACAGGCTTCTTCAGCCAGAATGCCAGAACAGACCATCTTAGACACTCTGAAGAAGATAGTTAAACACCTTATTTTCATATATGCATGCTGTGTTTACAATCTCATCTATATAATCCTTAAGATGCCTGTGAGGTTATGTCTTTAACACTAATAGTTAAGTACATCATTAAAAGATCAAAACCAGTAGCCTGTAACACACACTTTCTATTTAACCTTATGTACCCACCTGAAACACTGTAAATCCCAGGTAATACTCAATAAGAATACAACCAATACTCCACACGTCACACGGCTGCGACCATCCCAGTGCTGCAAAATAGGCAAAGTTTATGGTTTACTTTTAGTATCTTCTCAAAAATATAACCACAAAGCACATGCCCAGTTTGCACATATTTACTGATGCTGATCTTACCCCTCCACGACTCCCCAACCTTGGTGAGAGGGAGGGGGAAAGGAACATGTTTGGACTTCTGTTTTTAGAGTATTTCTTCTACTGTTTACTCCCAAGAATTTTAACACCACCATCTGTTATGGTGATGGTTCCATGCCTGGTTATCAGAACCACGAGCAACTCCCCCAGTTTACGAAGTAAGGACATCTGAATGAACTGAAATTAACTGAGGAGTGTTTACTGACCTAAAATAACCTCAGGAGCTCTATAATGTCTTGTAGACACTAATGTGCTGTGATGTTCATCATCAAAAGTTGCACTTCCAAAATCAACGACTTTGATGTCAGTGTTTTTTAAGGTGCGCTCATCTCGCTTCTGCAAGAAAACCAAAATGCTGCCCGTTAGTATTTTTTAAAAGCATGCTCAGGCAAAAGGTGTTCATCACATTATCTTCAAAGTACCAGTTAGCACAGAATGCTAAAAATTAAACCTGTGTAAAAACCCACTTCTTCTAAATACATCAATTTCTATTTAGCTCAATGAGCCAAGAAAGAATAGTGGCTAATAGTGATTTAATCTGTATACCCAAAACAGATGAGTAAAGACCTTTCCCCCAGTAACAGGAGTTCTTTTCCTCTTTCCTTAACTTTCAAGTTAACTTCAGTTACTTTTTACCTCCATCTTGTTTTTTTTAAAGAGAAGTTCCAGTGGAGACAGAAATAGCCCAATTCAAGTTGGCAGAAACAAAGAACAAACTTACCATTTTGGCATTGTACTTTACTATGTAATCAGACTCCACAAACAAGATATTTTCAGGCTTTAAGTCTGTGTGAGTTAGTTTATTATGGTGTAGAACTAGAAAGAAAAAAAGAACAGTATTCCATAATTTATACAATAATTTCCAAAAGGAGAAACCAAAAAACCCATGTATTTGATAAGAGTATGGAAATTTACTTACAGTTTATAGACTGGCAAATTTGATAAGCCATGTTTCTAATGTCATTAATATGAAATGGCAGAAAGCTGTTTTCCTTAATAAAGTCATAAGTACTGAGCCCCAGTAGCTCAAAAACAATGCAAACATGGCCATGGTGATCAAACCATTCCAGCATCTGGACACAGCGGCTTAAAAAAGAAAACAATAAAAAAAAAATTAAAAATCCATTTATTGAATAATTACCTTCCTCAAATCCTTGGTAAATTGACTGGTCTAATTTTATACTTACAAATTGCTGCTTGGATCCATGTTGTTCAAGTGTTCCAATACCTGTATTTCTGAACGGGCTGCTTCCCGGTATCGACCAACATTTTTCACAATTTTAACTGCTACATGCATTCCTCTCCTTTAAGAGAAAGCAAAGCATCACAAACTGAATCAATTATTGTTAAATACCCACGACTCCAAAGCAGCTTGATTTTAATAAGAGAAACACAGGAAGATTAAAGGTCATGGAGAATTATGAATTGGATAAGGGGAATTTGACTTAACCACACTGCACTCAACCAGAACAGGTTTTATGAAAAATAAATGTAATAGTGAGCTTTCCTTTCTCAAATACTCATTGTATATGCTACAATAACTACTCTCAATGTTCTTATGTCATCTAAAGCAGAATAAACATCAGGAATCCACCTGCAAAATTATGGAAAAAATTCAACAAGTTCTCATTTGAGCAAAAGTATGACCTTTTCTCCTGCTACATGTACAACTTGTTCTGGCTCTTTCCCAGTGCTCCTGTGGAACCAGGGGAACTGAGTAACTTCTGAAGTTTACGTTATGAGCATTTTGTACCAGTGAAAGCTGCCCTGCACTGACTGTAAAAATTCCAACTTGTAAGGTTATTACTTAATGTAACACAGACACAGTTTGTTCTGTGCCGTTCACTCTCAGACAAGTTTTAATTGTCTCTGTAGAGCTCTTTCGATTGTAATGACTTCAGAATATTGTCTGCCCTCACACCATGATCTCAAGCTCCAGAACACACTTAACTTGTGAAATGGCTGAACAAACAAATCAAAGACAGAGGAAAATACATTAAAACCACCTCAGAGAACTGCAGATATAAAACATGCAGTTAAAATAGTCTAACAACTGTTAGAACATACAGAAGTATTGGAAATACAAAAATATTCTCCTTCACCAGACATGTCATCACATGGAAGTAATCATTCCATTAAAAAAAAAAAAAAAAGGACTGGATACTAAATTACTGTTTAGTCAAAAAATCTTTTAAGTGATAATTCTGATTACGGAGATTGAGGAAAGCAATTTACAGCTTGACCAATTCCAAGCAACTGCTTTCACTAGGAACTAAAAGTACTCAGTATCTCACCGCAACATCTTCTAAAAGTCAGTCTCCCAAACTAATTCTGCACTTTTTACCTATTCTCACATTCCTTACTTATGGCAGCGGCATTTACAGAATCAACAGAAAAATGTAATGAAGCAAAACACAGTTCTCGGTCATTAAAAAGGGCACATGACTTCTACGTAGTAGTCTGCACCCTGTGATTAGACAGCTTGTACAGAAAAAAGTTATTAAAGGCTTACTTTTGAAAGAAACCCTCTCCAAACAGATGTTTCCAAAGACAAATGTGGTTAAGGAAGTTTGTTAGAAACAGATTCTCAAAAACTTAAGAGCCAAATCTTTATATAGTATCTTGTATAAAGTCAATACTATCCTAGGGATTTCACAGAGCAATAAAAGAAACAAAATACATTTATATTGGGAGAGATGACTGAAGCACCTTAAAAATGATCAGGGACGTGTACTATCACCTAAAAGTCCGTAAGAATTTTAAACTAGGACCGAGCTTAGTTTTCAAAACCAGTATAACTGCTTTTCTTAAATATACTTCATTTGAATTGCTTTCTTTTAAAGAAAATGTCCCTGAGCTTTAATTTCTGATATAATAAGAGCCATTTAATTTCTGATCTAAGTAAGAGATCCACTTAAAAAGATAATCAACACTTACATATCATGATCTATGCACTCCACTACTTTTCCAAAAGCTCCTTCTCCTAAAGTTGCAACAATTTCATCTAAAAAGAACAAAGATAAGTTAGAACTATACAACTACTTAAAAGAAGAATGAATATTATTAATGTAGATTTAAAAATGTGCCATTATAAAAGCATAATTACTTTAAATTTCAGCATCTGAATGCATTACTTTATTGGACAGGTGTCATGAAAACAGTTAGCCAAAAAAACTATCTCTTGTTCTAATCTCAAGATTCAAGTTCATTTACTAATTGGAACTTCTTGAACACAGTATTTAAATTCTACAGAAAAGAAGATATGCAAAAAAACAAAAAAGCACAAAAAAAACAGAACAAAAAGAGCAATGAAGATTTCTTTAGCCCCCCTCCTCTGACATACTATTCTAAACAGATTTTTTTCTGAAAAGTTTTTTAAAAGTGTTGAAAAATGTTCTATACATCTTGCTCTTAGAACGTCTCCACTTTCACAGATCAGGTGACCCTCCTCATCATCCTCTACACTCCTGGATCTTTTCCTTCGGTGACTCTTCTGGGAACGGCACCAAGATCGTCCAGCCAATCAATATATCAGAGTGAATTCAGGGCAGAATACGCAATTCATTCAGCGGGGAGATATTCAGGCATTCAGTTACACACCAGGCCACGAACAGTTGGCAGGAGCAATTTCAAATTCAGTCCCCAGAAATTCACAGGGCACAGTTTATGTTACAGAAGAAAAACATGGCAAGGAACAGATTTTCAGATAAATACTTAAAGTGATACAAGCAACAGAAAAAAAACAACACAATTTTGTCTCTCAAACAGTGGCTTAATTGAAGACAGATTTAGACTGCAACATTGCTATTTCTAATACTTTGCTAACAAATAGTGAAAAACAGCATTGATTTGCATATCTAAGCTCTCAGTCAGGTGAAATGCTTCTGTTCTTAAAACATACTCTTCACGTAACTGATTTTACTTCCCTCATGTTTAGAGAGAGAAGAAAAATTACTCTCGAGTCCTTAATTTGCATGGTATAATCTAATACAACTTGCTGTTTCTACTGCAGAAAAGTGAAATAAAACACCCGGAGCTGCAGATGCATCAGTGGGCATCATGCCAATCGTGAGAAATTCAGAGGGCAAGCCTTCAAAGAAGGCAAGCAGCGAACTTCTCCCATCTAAGACATTAGGTGCCATTAGCTGGGCTCAGAGCTTATCAATGGTTTCTGGAATTAGCTGCAGAATTGTTCTTACCAATTTACCAGACATGCACATTCATACTTCCAATTAAGCCTATGTTAAAAAGGCATGTCATGCCAATTACTCTGACTACTAGGATGGATGGCATCTCACAATCTACCTGAAAAAACTCAGTTCACTATATGGTAAAACTGGCAACTGTACTTTACAATAGGATTGCTACCTGTCTTCAATTTCAAGACAACATTTTTCAGATCAATCCCAGCAATTTTGACTACCAACCACCTACATTCCCAGTGTCCAACTAGTACTGATAATAATCCCACCCCCCACCCAACAGTGATCCAAAAATCTCAACTAAGAACATATTCACATGCTCCACAAACGGACTCAAATACAAATCCTTTTTTACTAACATATTTCTTAACGTACTGTGGATCAGGAATTGAAGCTCTAGCACTCACTTAAGAAGTCTATTACCACTAATTCATTAATAATAAAGTTAAAAATTACTCATACCGAATGTGATTGGTGACTGGAGCAATGATGTCTCTTATGCTTCCTTTTATGACTACTTTTCCTGCTCCGACCAGAGGATTTGCTATAGTGGTGATGGTGACTCTTTTCATAGTCTCTGTGATAATGCCTGTGGTCATACACTTCACAGAAGTCATTCCTGTACTCCTCAACATATCTCCGGTCATGATGGTCTCTTTCATTTATGGCTCTATCGTCCAAATAATGACTGAAAATATATTTTAAGTGAATGTTCTCCACTTCAAAAACTTGAGCTTCCAACAAGATAAGTGACTTGAGCTGAGTTACACAGTATCTGTCTTTACAGCAAAAATTGACTCCCTCCCCAAAAACAGTGGAGCTTTTGATGTTATTTTATTAGGATTTTAACAACATTGTCAGTCTCAAATACATAGCAGCCATCCACACAAACAATATATGATCTGTCCACAGTTTGCATTCTAAGTACGAAACTCAGACTGAAAAAGGAGAAACACTCCCTAAAATATACTGACCAACTCCATTACAAGCTTAGAAGTATCACAGTAAGACACTTTCAATACAGAAACATCCCTTTCTATACTTTCAAAGCTCAAAGTGTTAAAGAAAAATAAAAACCTAGAGACTGAGAAAAGCAGCATCATTCTTAGTGCTCTGCAGTGAACATTAAAAACTCAGAGATTATCTGGAACATGGATTCTTCTGCACAGGAAACAGACCTTTCAGAAAGCTGCTGAGGCACAGAGACCCCTTACTGCTGTACACCTACTCTACCAGCATTTTATACGAATGAGTATGAGCTCTTAAAAGAATTCCATTGGATCTTCTTCTCAAGGGAAAAATACAGAAAAGTACATCTTTCCAGTGAAAGTAGTGTGGGAGAAAACACCAACCACCTCAAAATTAGTTAAGAGAAATTCATACTTACCATTGTACTCAATGATTAAACAAATGTTCTCTTCCTCTTGTTCACATTAAGTAAATTAAAATGCACCCTTTTTACTTGAAATTTAACATTGATTGTATTCAATACCAATATTTAACTGACACCACTGAAACAAAGTAGCATTTGCTTGTTTTTATTAAAGAATTTCTACTTAATGGCTCAGGTACTGTGTTAACTACCCATTAAGCTTGTCTCAAGTGAGTCAAACCATAAGGAGCTGACGATTCTGGGCACCCAAAAACTCTTACCCTGAAAACAGATTTATTTTAGACACAGCAAGAAACATTTGCACTACTCAATTCAGAGTCTTATACCTTTCTGAAATGCGACTTGGTTTATAGTGCTTGCTTTCTTGGCCACTGCTGTGGGACCTCTTTCTGCGTTTGCGGCTGCTACTGTGCTTCCTCTGATCCCAGCTCCTCCTGTCGTCCCACTCAGGACAATGGGATTGCTTTGAATGCCTCATCTCCCACTGGAAAAACAAAACAGATCAACAAACACACATGTAGATGCGAGTCAGCTACTGCAGTCTGATCAAATATGACAGAAGTGGAAAGAACCATTTCTTCAAATAACTCCTGTTCCTCAGCCTTCCCCCCCTCCATTATTTCAGTTTGGCAGCAGACACAGCTCTTTCAGCCCAACACTAACACTGTTATGAAACACAAATCACGATTAAATAGGCCAACTCATCTTCACTTAATAGCTTCAAACATGTCATTAAAGGCCGTTCTGAAGAAACTCTCAAGTGACTAAACGGAATCACTTCCTTGAAGAGCCTCCTGTTGGAAAAAACCCTTCATCTCCAAACATCCTCCCTGACAAAACCTGGATTTAGCTCTTCATGCCACACTGCGCACAAGTTACTACATGAAAATCAAGTATATAAAAATCAGTCTAAAAACTTCTCTCACAAAACTCTTTACAGGTCACAAAGCCAAGCCACAATTTTTGAACCCAATTCAGGTCTGCGGGTGTTCTACAGTTCAGCTGATGTGCCAAAGACAAAACCCACCAGCTTCTCTTGCTGGATGTTAGGTGCAGGAATTCTTTGTTCAAACAGGTACATGCACAACTGGAAAAAAAAATAAAAAAGGAAAGTAAAACAGTGGTAGAAATAAGGAATATAACAAAACCAATTATTATTTGTTTACTGATCTTTGGCAGGAGTTTCTTGGAAACAAAATAACCTTACATATCTGTTCCAATATATTCCAAAGAACGAACTTGCACAAGAAAAAGTTTCCATAGTAAATAGTGACAGTAAGAACAGCAGTTTAGACTCAAAGAGAGCAGTACAATAGAAAAAATTATTGTAAATCGTGTAAATTGAGCGAATCTGTGTACATTTACACAGAACAATGTTCGTTGCCTCTACACAAAAGAAGAAACATTAAAAAGGAAACTCCCAGAACACGCAAATGAAAATACCTATTCTGAAAAAAGAAGTTTCCTGATACTTTCACAAGATTTGTGAGAGACTGGTAGTTTAAAAAACCCACAGTAGACACCTGCATCAATGTTTTTTACATAAACAGGTTTTTAAAATACCAATACAATGTAAATAGAGTGACAAACTGTGCAAAAATCAGTGACTGGTAAACCTTTTGGGTCAGTCATGATCTAAGTCTCAAAAAATCTTACTCACTCATGAAACATTAACAAAAATTAAAAATAATAATGTGGCAAATGACAACCCAAAACACCTGAAAAATTAAAACCGATCTGGTGCTTCATTTACACGCTTGAATTTCTTCTCTCCTTACACAGCTCCAAAGCCATTTTCCTTTGTTTTCACCTTACGTAACTCAGGTTCTGAAGCACACTCAGGTTTCAGTTACTCTAATTTTGAGGTGCATCAACACTCGAGTTACAGGTGAACTGAAAATTTTACTTATGATTGCTTTTTTATTCCTTCCTCACTTGGTAGAAGGCAGGCTACACTAGGGCTCTGTAGTGCAAAAAAATCGCCATTAAAGCGTTCTGTAGAGCCCGGCTTGGGGGTGGAAGGATGGACATTTGACAGGAAAAACTGGAGAAACGGTTTTGTTGAAGATTAACTGCTGCTTAACTACACTCAAATGCTACAGCATTACTGCAATTAAGACACAAGTTGCAAATTCTGCCCTTAAAGGAGCAAAGGAAAGGCGAAGGGGGAAGAAATGGTCAGAATCGGTCTGACTCCGTTTTACAGCGGGAGCCACCTTAATATTTTTTACGATTGTGCTCTCCCCTCTGAATTTATGCGCCGAGGAACTTCACTTATGTAACCCTGACAGCTGCCACGAACACATGCATTCCTGTAGCATATGGATCTAATCCATATCGCAGGCAGTTTTCACTCCCACATTTTGCCATCAGGTTCCTCAAACGGGAGCCGCGGCCCGTTTGCAAACGATCCCTGCACGCAGAGGCCACAAAAGCCGCGCCGTGAGCTGCCTACACAGCAATTTCTAAATGCCTCTCCTCCAAAACTTGGCAGGCGGAGGAGGTCAAAAGCTTATCCCTCAGGGATGGCCAAAGTCCGACACCGCCGGCCTTGGAGGAGACATCCCCAACCCCAACCCGCGGGCACCGAGCCCCTTCCCCGCCGGGCTCCCCCGGGAGGGCTCCGGGGCCGGCGGGGGGAGGAAGGGCTGGTGCTGGGCGGGCGCCAGGCACGGCCGGGCCCGGTGACGGAGCACCGCCCGCCCCAGCTTCCCTGCACACACACTCACACGGCTCCTGCGCCGAGGATCCCCCTCCGCCTCAATATCCCCTCACGCCGCGCTTGGCGCTCCCCGCGCCGCGGAGAAAACGCCAGCACCCCCACGCCCTCCTCCCCCCCGT
>VXAY01002893.1:0-13823 GCA_013399855.1 Oxyruncus cristatus
GTGCCCCAGACGGCCTCCAACCTGCTAGTTCATAAGCAGAAAAGGTTCTGGAACCCTGAATTAGTGTTTGGAGTGGAAAGTAACTTAGAGGAGTAGGGATAGAAGCTGTGATTCTGTTAAATACTGAATTACATAGGGTATCTATCTCTGAACCAAACATATAATGTTAATTAAAATGTGTAAACATGCAATGAATGAGAATAGGGTATCTGTTCAGTGGCAGAAGTAAGAGTGTTCATTTGCTCATGTCTTAGCTTCTTGTAGTTTTCTTGCTGGTCTATCAGCTTTTGCTTTCAAAGAAGGGGGTCTCGGATGGTGCATTACCCTGAGTGTGTCTTGCATTTCCTTCTCTTGGATAGCTGATAAATTTTTTATTTTTGAAGGTGGAGGATGCAAGGTGGCAGGGTAAGCAAAACAGTTAAGCCCTCCAAAAGTTTTGTTTGTCAAAGAATTGCTAGCCTGAAAAAAAAAAAGTTGATACGCGTTCCAAATTAGGAAATTATTGTAGGGAGGAAGGTGGAGTTGAAATAAGGGTCTGTAATCTCCATGTAAGGTCAGGTTTTTTTCTCCTTAGTTCTAGTATTGGTTCTCGTTTCATTTGAGAGAATACTTGTGACTTGTTTTCAGTGGTATACGAGCATTGCCTTCAGAATA
This sequence comes from Oxyruncus cristatus, assembly GCA_013399855.1. Lineage (NCBI taxonomy): Eukaryota > Metazoa > Chordata > Aves > Passeriformes > Cotingidae > Oxyruncus > Oxyruncus cristatus. The sequence continues at coordinate 655 of VXAY01002893.1, forward strand.
CCTTTTAAAAAACGATATTAAACTTAAGCTTTGATTGGTTATTAACTTCCACTAGGTGAGCCATAAATCTAGATCCCTGTTGTCCAAGGTGCCTGATGATCACTCAGAACTCTCCAGAACCTTCATGTCACCAGTGGTTTCCACTATGGGCTTGGTTTAGTGTGCTGGAGCAGAGCAGATGGAAGTGGTGCTTAAGTCCATGACCTCCTCCAGTGCGAGTTCTACTGCAAACGAGGGTGAGAGCTTCTGGGACTGCCTGTGCAGAGGAGTCGTCACTCTGCTCATCAGGGAAGGCAAAACTGGTGTGTTCTGACAGAGAAAGCAAAGGTGGTCTTGCAGCAGCCCTCTTCTGTTTCCTTGTTTCCCTAGCTAGTTTGTCTAAGTGGTAAAAGAGCTTAGAGGAAGAGAGTAAAGGACTAGTGGGTTTTAGGGAGCTGAGAAAGAGCCCCTCTTGCTCTTGTTGGCTGTCTGCATCTGTGCATGGGCCTCTCCCATCACAGATCAGTCTCCTGTACAGTGATAGCAAGAGCAAAGGTCTGCAGAGGTGGGAGACAGACTTCTTCAGAGGCAGTGATGTGCTGTTGCTTGGCTTGGAAAGAGTAAGTGGCAAAGTGCTACTAATGGATAGAGTCCTGCAGAAACACAGCCAAGACAGATCAAGCCTGGTTTTAAGATAGCTGAAGCAGCAGCAAGGGAGGGAAGGGCTGTGGGTGTTGTCTCCCTAGAGTGTAGTAAAGCCTTTGACACCATTTCCCACAGAATTCTCCTGGAGAAACTGGCTGCTCATAGCTCTGACAGGTGTACGCTTTGCTGGGTAGAAACCTGGCTGGGTGGCTGAGCCCAGAGAGTGGTGATGAATGGTGCTGCATCTAGGTGGAGGCTGGTCAGTAGTGGTGTTCCCCAGGGTTTAGGATTGGGGCCAGTCCTGTTTAGTATCTTCATCAATGATCTGGACAAGAGAATTGAGTGCTCCCTCAGTTTGCAGATGACACCAAGTTGGGTAGGAGCATTGATCTGCTGGTGAGCAGGAAGGCTCTACAGATAGTTTAGAGATGTGGCTTAGTGGTGGACTTGCTAGGGTTAATGGTTGAATGTAATGATGATCTTAAAGGTCTTTTCCTACCTAAATGATTCTGTGATTTTAAGTTGTTCCTTGGTGGCTTGCAGTGCAGTCAGGCTGATGTACGTTGTTTTACAGTGGAATGAAGCAGAGGGGCTTCAGGGTGGTATGGACAGGGCTCAGAACCGACTGCTTTTAGCATCCAGGGTCCCCTTGTAAAGGATGTAGGTTTATTTAATTTGTCTATAGAAGTCTTAAGAGTTCAGATATAACCTTTGTCTTGGATAATACTTTAGTTTTTGAAAATGCATTCCTTAACTAATTTTTCAGTTACATTGATGGATTTAATTTTTCTTTATTTGGATAAGCCTTTTGTCATTACATGTCTTGAATATTCTTAATAATTTTCTAATTTGGTTGTTTGTCATTTACAAGTGATTTAACTACTGCCAGCTAATTCTAACAGTTCTGTTTTTTCTCCACTTCTCTTTAGAGAGAGGTGCCAAACCTGTTACTAATTTTGTGAAGAATCTTTCTGCCTTATCAGACTGGTATTCTATCTACACTTCTGCTATTGCCTTTATTGTAAGTTATCCTATTCTTCTGGGAGTACTAAGAACTTCAAAAAAATTATTTGCTGAAATTCATTGAAATTGCCATATCTGAGTAGGGGTTGTGCTACAGTTCAAGTCAAATCAAATAGTGTAATTTCATTTAACGCAAAATACCTGTAGTTGTCACTTTAGTTATATTTCAAAACCACTTAAATTGTGTATCCTGGGTTTCTTGTAGCATAGTTTTGTCACTATTAAAATAGGTTAAAACGATTTGGGCATTGTTCTCTTGTTTCTTGCCTCCCAGTCCTGGTAATTTGATGGTGACTTCAGCCTCTGCAAAGTCTCTTGTTGCCTAGGGCTGAAATGCTGATAGTGGTTGTTTGATGAGAAGCTATTGTTCCCCAGCAGTGCTCTTTGCCACTTGTTAGGATCATAGTGAGGAGAGGAAAAATGCCTTGATTTCAGTATCATTTAATGTGCAAATATCAGGTCTGTGAGCTAAATTCAAGCATTCCTGTGCTATCTAAGGAGGTTTGGATGTCGCAAAGAGACATAAGTATTTAGTGGAGTTTTGATTTCTTTTCCTTCTAATTGTTAATTAAATGATCTAAATTCTTTTGGTCACAGTGTATATGAAATATTGTTCTATCCAAGGAATCACTAATAGTTGTAGCTGAATGAGCCTGTCTGGTGAAAATGTCACACACCTTTTCATTAAATGATCCCTTCCTGTAAGTTACAGAGCCTGTGCTATTTTACATGGCACAACTGAAGGAGTATTGAGGAGGAGACTTCCCTTTCCCAGTGCCCTTTGTCTGTCCCTTCTCCTAATCTACTGATTTTCCTCTGGCCTCTCCTGGTAAACACATTTTTCAGATAAAAGCCGAAAGAAGAAACTTCAGCTGATTTTTTGGAAAGCTCTGGACCTGGGAGCCAGAGCAATGTTTCATTTTGGGGTTATCAGTAAAAACCGTATCATCTCTCATAGAGAGACTGTAGTCTCTATTTTCAGAGGCTGGGAAGGGAACAGGATACCTTTTGAAGCTCTTTGTGTTTGTACTTGTTAAGTAAAATAAAACCTGTTTTCCTGCAATCTTTTTATCTTTGGTAAAAATCTGGGATTTAATTACTTGAAATATTAGAGCAAGAGTTTATCCTGTTGCCCAGTATGGGGCTAATCATAACTCTTCTTCTATACCATTAGTGACCATATCATGCTCATGTAGCAGATTCACAGACTTTGGAGTTTACTTCTTTTTTTCCCCCTACCCCTTCATGTAATTGTAGTGTTGGAGCTGAAAACTAGTTAGATGTAATCTCTGGAAATTTGGTTCATTTTCAGTTTTGACTTTACATTGATAAGTGCAGGCCTGTTGTCAGTCATGTGGGCTAAAATTTATTAATTTTTTAAAAATGAATTGCATGATTTGAGCCCAACAGCACAGTGGGAAACAGTATTTTGTGTAAGTCACTGTAACCCAGTTTGTAATCCGCATCTCTTTGTTTGTTTGTTTTTTCTTCTTAATCTGCAGATTTACATGAATGCTGTATGGCATGGCTGGGCCATTCCTATGTTCTTATTTTTAGCAATTTTGAGGTTATCCCTGAATTACCTCATAGCCAGGTATTTACTTAAATACTAGCTTACTCTCTTGTAATGCTTTGCTTGAAAGATGTCATCTTATTCTTGCACTGAGTTATAAACTGTTACCTTTTCTAATGTTGTGAGTTATGGTTAACAAAGAGAAATTCAAACTCTAATATCCTTAGTGTCATTGCTCAGTTTCTAAAATTTTTTACTTTTACAGGGAATTATCTTTGTATCCTGTGACTTGCGTCATCATAAATAATGTTGCATGGTCTCAAACAAAAAAATTTTAGTGTGCCCTCAGCACACTAAAATTCTAAAATAAAATTCTCCAGCATTTAGAGTACTTGGAGAACATCACCTTAAATATTGAAGTCAGCTGCTTTTCCCTGGAGAGAATTTTCACCTAAAATTCCAGTTTTGCCTTTTTCTGTAGCTCTTGGCATGCTTTATCCAAAGTGTCTTCCATTTGTAAATTCAGTCTCTTTTAAAAATGAAGACTTTTTTTTTTTAATGTATGTTTTCTGTATTAAAAGAATCTTTTTAAAATGTTATTTTAGGCTGATGGTGTTTTTCCCCTTAAAATGGTGCAGAGTACCTTAACATGAATATGTTAAAATAAGTTTGGCTTCTTAATTGATACTTACTGTTTCCCTGAAAATTGCTGATAGGAAATAGGCTCCTGAATAAATTGATGTAATTTTGTTAACATGAAAAAAACAAGAAAAAATATTCCTAATTGTTTATTCTGTGTACACCATTAACTTTTGTTGTAAAACCCACAAACAGTTTTTCTTGTAGTATCTACTTAGCTAATATTTTTAAAGCTGGCTGTTGTTGGCCACTTGTGCTTTTGTCATGTTGTGGGTTCTTTGTTAATTTGGGGATTATATATTAACTTTTAAGCCGTAAATGCTTATTGCAGAAAACTACTTTTTAACCCTTTACGAACAATCCATGTTGGCAGGTGGAGAAGTTCTTGTTCTCTTTAACTGTTTCCATAATTTCTAGGGGTTGGAGAATACAGTGGAGCATTGTGCCTGAAGTTTCTGAACCCATGGTAGGTCTTTGATCAGCTTGGCCTGTACACCTATGAAAAAAATTGCCCCTTTCAACCTTCCTCTGCATCTCTGTGGGTATTTGTGAAAGGAAGAGTGAGGCACAAGTAAAGACATGACATTTTTTTTTCCCTTTTGTGATTTAGAAATCTTTACTAACAGCACTCTGAGATTCAGGTGCTTTACCTTAAAATACTCAAAACCTGAAATACATTCCTGAAATTAATCTTAATATGGTAGTTTGGGACAAGTTAGGTCCTGTGGGATCTTCAAGAAGCCTTGCATTCTGTTTTCTTTAAAATCATCAAGTCCAGCTGTTAACCTGACATTGCCAGGTCCATCAATGAGTCCTGGACCGTGTCCCTAAGTGACACAAAAAATACCTTTAGGGGCGGTGACTCCATTTCCCTGGGAAGCCTGTTTCAAGGCTTGACAACCCTTTTTGTGAACAAATTTTTCTGAATATCCAGTCTAAACCTTCTCTGGCACAAGTTAAGGCTGTTTCCTCTTGTCCTGTCACTTTTTGCCTGAGAGATGAGACTGACCCCCACATCGCTACCACCTCCTTTCGGGTAGTTGTAGAGAGCAATAAGGTCTCCCCTGAGCTCCTCAAAGCATTGAAAACAGTGGAAGCAATGGAAGACATGGAAAGTAGATCTAAAACAAGGGAGGATATTGGTTAATTTAGAGGCTATTTAAAGGGAGAGGACTGTTGCCAAGAATGTTGAGGGATCACCTTGTTCTGAGGAGTTTTGTAAAATACATTTCATCTGAGCTGAAAATTAATGAGTTGTCTCTTTCTTGCCTTAGGAACATGCAAAAGAGGACCTGACTGTGTCTGAAAAGTTTCAGCTTGTTCTGGACGTGGCTCAGAAGGCGCAGGTACTATGCTGGTCTCGGACCTCTCTGGCTGCTCCCTTAGAAACAAGGAGGTTCATAGTCCAAGTGGTCAAAGGACGTTGTTATGCAGCATGTGAAAACAAATACTCAAAAATACTTTCCTTGCACAGGAATCTTTTTTACCTGTGAGCAGTGGAGATCTTGTTAAGATTCCTGGAGCTTCTGAAGTGGCATGGTGCTTCAGAGAACTCATTGAGGTTCTCTGGTCACATCTCTGAGTGAGCTCTGGAGCTTTCACAGTTTTCTTCCTAATATATTCATATAAGCTTCTGATAATGGAAATTGGATGGTGAATCTTACCAATGTACTGGAGAGTGGGTCCTTATCTCAAATCTGGTAGTCACAAAACTGATGTAGGAGGCTCTATTCCTTCAAGATTTAGCTGAAGGCTACTGTCTGTTTAGGTGTTAATTCAACAGTTTGCGCTGCATCTCTAAAATAGCATGTTTTTAAAAACTCCACCCCCTTCAAGCCCTGAAATCTGCTTGTGTGGGAGAGGCTGAAGGAAGGTTTTCTGCCAGCTTCATCAGTTTGATGAGGTAGCAGCTGAGTTGACTGCACTACCCGGTTAACTGCAGCCTTGTGCCATGTCAAATGATGTGCTGCTGTTGAACGGGGTTTACCTTTCCCTTGCCAACTGCGTATGCTTAGCTCCTGCCTTCTGCTGGTTAGCAGTGCATATGTTTATGGAAATTTATGGGGAAGGTGAAATTTTTCAGGTGCTCTGACAGCAAGGATTGATCAGAGAAGGTGGCTCTTAGTCCTAAGCAGGGGTCAATTTGCATCAACAGTTTGCTGGAATTATATGGAATCAAGTAACTCCATGGGTTTATTATAAAAACCTGATAGTGGCTGGCTTCTAGGAAGCTAATAGTCCATTTCATGAACTCAGTAACCACTTCCTGAAATTTCAGTGCTCAAAATGTGTGAAGAAATTTCCCATTTTGTTACCCACTGACAGAAACTTTGAGCTCTTAGATTGACAGCTATATTTGCAGTAATGTAGATATGTTTCAGTCGTGACAGTGGGATCAAATAGTTTCTTCACTTCTAACAGTCAATTGCAAGTTCCAGAACAAGGTGTTAAATGAGGTGGAAGTTATTGAGTATTCCTATTCTGTTCTTCATTTTCTCAATTGTGAAGTATATAATGGCTAAAAATTAGTTAAAAAAAGCATTTCTGGATATTGCTTAACAACAGAGTAGCTGGTGGTTTCCATTATATGGACAAAAAAAACCCAAAACAATGCAGGACTTGGTTTTAACTCTCTTGCTTCTTATGCAGAACCTTTTTGGCAAGATGGCAGACATACTGGAAAAATTTAAAAAGTAAGTTACCTGACATGAGTATTTTTTCCCTTTAAAAGAAGACTTGTCCAGTATTTGGAACACTAGTAATAAAATTTTGTTGCTTTTTTTTTTGTGCAGCTTGTTTATGTGGGTACAGCCAGAAATAACACAGAAGCTCTACGTTGCTCTGTGGGCAGCTTTTATTGCATCCTGCTTTTTGCCCTACAGGATTCTTGGCCTTGGATTGGGTAAACACAATAAATAATTGACCTGTTACAGTCTAGATTTAATCTGTTAAAATTTACATGATCTTTAGAGGGAGAATTTTAGAGTTTAAGAAAGAAAACCTTCATTAATAAATAATGCAGTGTTATAAAGTATTTTCATTGTACTTGGCATCATCTGTCATGAGAGTTTCGTAAACCATTTCTGTATGTAATAGAAAAAGACTGGCTAATGCTTTTGCTTCTTGAAGAGAAGTTTATGATGAGCTGTTAGCAGAGCTCTTAAAACTGTCAGATATAAGGTGTCTGGAAAGTCCTATATTTTGAGGGTTTTTTGCTCATACATCTTTGTAAATATGTGGCAGGACACAGAAGGCATGAAGATGACAGGGTTAATAAAAATGGAAAAGTTAATGGGAATACTTGTAAAACTTGGAGGATAGGCTGGAGAAAATGAACTGTGGGTGAAGTTACAGGTACTTAGTAATTAGGTAATTAGTCTCAACTGGGAGTTGGGAAAGGAGGGTTCTCACTACAGCATGACACCATCATTTTTCTAAGGTATGAAACACTGCACTGTGAACCAAGAACTTCTCTTTTTTTTTTTGTTCATTAAAGTAATGATATAATAAAATGAGTATTACTTTTCATGGCACTGAACCTCAAATTGTGTTAGCTTGAACATAAATACAGATTTGCTTAATGCGGCAGTTGAATTAGATGTGTGAGGAATTATTTTTTTACTCCGACTCTCAGGAGATCTGAATTGCACTCAGTAAAGTTTTGAGAGAGTATTGTAAGCCCTTTTTACTCTGGCAGAATGCAAGGAAATAACTTGGATAAGATAAGAGGAGGGACTGGAATATAGACTTTTATGTAGTACGTGAGAGCCCTCTGTTGCCATTTAAATACTTGCAGGAGCTGCAGAGTTGAATGCTCTGGTCTGTTTTCTGTTTTTGGAAATATATCATGTTTTCAGAATGGTTCTGGAACATATGTTTGGATGATTTTAATGTTCTTCTGCATAATAGCAGCTATGTAAGTGGTTTAAAAGAACTGAGGATGGGGAGGAAGTAATCTGGGCAGAGAGGAAAAGAAAAATAATTTTCTGTCATTAGAAGAAGAATCAAAATATAAAACCAAGGGAATGATTCAACACTGATTGAAGATGCAAAATTTGGTTTCATTCATTAACTTGTTAAAACATTATTAAAACAGTGATGTTCTTAATGCTCTTTCAACATGCATACTGAAGTGAATTTTTTTCAGGACTCTATGTTGGAACAAAGTTTTTCCTTGTTGATTTTATCTTCAAACGATGCCCCAGACTAAGAGCTAAGTATGATACTCCTTATATCATCTGGATAAGTCTCCTGACAGATCCTCAGCTCAAAGAAAGATCTAATGCTACAGTGTCAAGACGGGTAAGGGTAATAAATCTTTTTGTCCGTCTGTTCCCAACATCTGAAAATCAGATGCCTTTCTCCTGTTCCCTTTTCTCCAGTGACTAGAGCACATTAAAGATAAGCTTAATTAAATCCTAACAATCAAAGTTAGTTCTATTTTTTTATTATTTTCAAGATTCACAGTTTTTTTATGGGTTCTGTTGTATGAAAAGAATCAATTATCAAAAACACATGTGCATATATATATGTGTGTGTGTATATATATGTGAATCATATGAAGCTAAACACAGAAATATAACACCTTCCATATTCATATCAGTTTCTCTAACATACATTCTGTGTGATTTTATTGTCAAAATCTCATGTTTATGGATCCACCTCTATACTTAGACATTCCTTTTCAGTGGAAATTTAGGTGCTTAGGTAAATTGAAGAACAGTTAGTTAAAAAAAATAAATAAAGGCTTGATTATAATATATGCCTTACTAATGGGATAAGCATTAGCAGAGGTAATAACGTAATTTACAGATTCAGGCATTATGTCTTACAGTCATTTTTATTAGTTGACCTTTTAGCATAGTGGCGATAAATGACCTCTCACCGTGTTGGTACTCCAACAGTACATTTTCTTTTTGTTAAAATGTCGTAGTTAAATCTCAAGTGTTGTGTTTTGTGCATCTTGGTAAATTGTTTTGGAGCCTGACATGATAACCAAAAAGCTAGTTATGCTTTTCCTTGTCCCTAAATTTGTCAGTGTTTATTAGTTTAAAAATTAAAGTGGTTGTAATGAATCTTTAGTCTAATTCCCATTTTAGCATTTGCTTAATACCTCTTAGCACAATATCTGATTGCATTCATGGAGTATCAGAGTATTGTCTGAAATGCTCAGCACTGAGCAATAATTCAGCCTGGGTACACAACTGGAGAGCAAAAGGGATAAACATATGAATCCTCAGTTGTTAAGTTGTGAAGAAGAAATCTTGGGTTCTGGGAGTGATGGAGCAGTTGGTGGTAAAATAACTGCAGCCTAATCTGAGTATTTCAGAAGGAAGTAGAAGAGAAGGACAGTCTATGACAGAAAGTGAATCTTTTGATCCTATTTTCCAAGGGATGAGAGGAGTGAAGGAACACTTAGATGAAGCCTGTATTTCTCTTGCTTGCAGAAGATGGCCTTAAAAGTTTCTGTGCTTCTTGAGTTTACAGGTTGTTTTTCACATACTGTGGTGGTTGTGACAGCTTCTTACTGGGTCTCTCTAATCTCCCTTAGAAGAGGAAAGGTTCTGAATTGCTAAGCTTGAATCCATAAACTTAGAGAGTAATTATTCCTTCTGGGTTTTCTTCATGGCTTAAGTTTTGACAAGTAGACCATGGATTTTGTACTGTCATGTCTGGCTTGGTGGCCTTGGCTTCTCTGCCTGGAAAGCATGTGCAGGACTGCAATACGTGCTTCCAAAATATCTTTGAAAACACTAAATTGATCTCAGTAATTTTACACCCCTTGAGAGATTTCTGCAAACCTCATAAAAGTTTGTACAAAAAGGTAAAAATCAGATGGGCTTCTCATTTTCTTCGTATAACAGACAGAGCCCAAACGCACATAGTGCCAGCATGTGTGCATTGGCTTTGCTTCTTATCATTAAACAGCATACAAGACACCGTAAACTTAGACACAATTCATTATTCATTGCCTGTACCACCACTCTGACCCCATGTCCTTAGAGAACAGTCCTGACAACAACATCTGATTGGTAAAGGTTGTATGTCGAAAGCTGATGACAGATCAAGTGAAACGGAATACCTCTAGGTATTCCTCCCTCCAGGTTTGTTGGTGACATTTTTAGAAAATCAGGACTCTTCAGCATTACAAACCCAATCACTTCTAGTTAGATTTAAGGCTTATCAAAATTGGATGCAATGCTTTTTGCTTAGTAATGACCATAGGTTGTCTCAAGCCTGAGTGGTTAGAGGAAACTTTTGCATGTGTTAGGCAGGACTAGAAGTAAGAACTTTCTTACATTTTCAGCCACCTTATGGGATGTGGTGCTGAAGTTAAACTCCTTTTTTTAATCTCTTTATATAACAGGTAGGTATGAAGCAGTGTAGCAAAGAGCAGGAATAATCCTTATTCCAGTGCAAAAAAACCCATTAGACCTCTTGCCCTGATCTTTTTTTATGTTTTGGGCCACGGAGCTTCACCTGTGCATGTGCAGCCAACTAACTTGTCTAAGAAGGATTTCAAAAAGTTCTTCTCATCTTTACTTGTACACAGATTGTTGGAGAAGCTGTTATTTTCCTTGGTTCCAGGGATTTGATCACTGCTAAGAGCACCGCAGCAGGCAATGCCTGAGGCAATATTGCAGTTACCATCAGCCATTTGCTTTCCATATCAACTTTCTTTATTTTTTTCCCAAGGCATCATTGTACCCTAAAAGGTGGATGACAACAACCCTCTTCTGTGCCTGTTTTGTCAGTCTGGTTTCTAGTTAGCAATTGCAGCACACATTTTTTCATTTCCTTTGGATTTCTTTTGTTAGCTCTAAATTCTGCAAAGTGTCAAGTGCTGCCAACTTAGTGCAAAAAAAAAAAAAAAAAAAAAAAAAAAAAAAAAGGCATCTGGAGGCTGGTTGGCTTTCAACAGCATTGGGTCTTTACAGAGGAAGAGCTTAGTCCTGAGCTTCCATGTTGTCAGTTTTCCAGTTGCTGAACTCCATGTGTATGGTAGGGCTATGAACAGAGCTGCTAACGCATCAATGACAAAATACAGCTTTTGGAATCATGCGGTGCCCCACCAAGATGAAAAAGCAAATGCAGGCAAGCTTTCCAAAAGAAACTGCCTGCTGTCCTTCCAGAAGCAAGGCTTGTTGCTAGGGCAGTCTCCAGTGCTTCAGGAGCTCTGTTCAAAAGTAGATTTTACTCAAGTACTTTGGTTTTGAGAACTCCATGCTACCTATTTTCCCCATAAGGATGCTGACAACCATTCAGATTTTATTTCATGTGTCAACACTCTCAAACTTCAGTGTAACTTCAAAGCAAAGGAAAGATCAATGGCTCTAATGCAACCTGAATAAATTGAACTGGTGTGCTCTAACCACGGATAACGCTTTTTTTAATTGCATTCATTGTGTGTAGTCTCTTGGTTTGTGAACAAGATCTTGCAGTTTCACTCAGTTCATGTTTTATTCTGTGTATTATACTGTTAAATAGATTTTACTTTTTTTCTTTTGTCACTGTCACATTTGTGTTGTTTGTTTCTTTTCCTGCTAGCTGTCAGGGCATGAAAAGGTATGGATCGTAGCGTGGAAAACTTCCTTTCAATTTCAGCATTTGTATTTATAATGAGCTTATGCAGTTTTGCGTGGCTTTTTCTTTGCTCTTTTTTTCTTTCTAAACTTCTTTTGTGCAGTAATAGTTTGTCTAACTCCTGAAGACAAGCCAAGTACTGATACCTATTGTCTGTTAGTAGTCCCACTAGTTACAGTCGTTGGAGCTGTGTGCAGTGACTTAGCTGCATCTAATTGGATATAGCCTTTACTGTAGAAAAATGGTGTTTTAAGGTAGGTGAATTTAGCACCATGTGCTTCACCCCTGCAAAGGCTGTCCATCAAAGGGCAGTGCTTTGAAAGCTTAGGTTCAGGTGCCGTATTAGAGATTGGTGTTATAGCAACAGTATAGTGCAATAGTCCAACGTTAACTTCATTGAAGTAATTTATGAAAATTGTTGCATTATAGTTTTTCTTTTCTTTTTTTTAAAGAGTAGTTAGCCAAATTGTTCTTAGGAGTGCAGCATAAATGTTGCTGCTCAGATTTTGGAATCATGTTTCTTTTTCTACAGATTCAAACAACAGGATCCAGAATCTACGTGGGCTCAAGTGCCCCAACCGGAATAAGCAAAGATGAAGACACAAGTCGTTTGCATACCACCAAGAAGGGGAATTTCCATGAAATTTTCAACCTGCCAGAGAATGAACGTCCTTTGCCAGGTATGATGCCACAGGAAGGCCACATCAGTAGAGTATTCTGTAAAAAGCCAAGGGTAGTTTAAAGTTGAATTCCCTTTCTGTGCATCGCAGAGGTGTAAGCTTTGATTAAAAAGTCTTGCTTTAAATTAGGATGAATGGAGACATCCACTTTCATTCCACATCCGTGCTCTTTGAAAAAGTGCACAGCCTGGTATGCCTTTTGTAGTTATGCAAATCCGAAAGTCAAGTTAAAGGGAATCATTGTGTGGGTGGTTTTTGTTTTGGGTTTTTTAAAACCAGTGTTAAAGTGATTGCCCTTATGATGCCTAAAACACCTTATTTAGGCTTTTCTTTCCAAGCACTTTTAGTTTTAGGTATCTAAAGTTTAATATTCGTAGTTTTCTGTTTTATAAGGAACCTGTTGGGGGATAGTGTCTGTCTCTCTCTTTCTTTTTCTTAAACTAAGAATTCTTGTTATGATTTTTTCAGCGTCTGAAAATGGCTGGCGTTGTTGCTTGATTAACAGAGATAAGAAGATGCCTACAGACTACATCAGACATGGAATTCTTTATGTCACAGAAAAGTGAGTCATTGCACTCCACACATTTTTTTAGGAGGGAAATGCAAGACATTGAAGAATTTGAATCTAAAAGTGATCCTTTAACAGTGTTTTGAAACAAAAATGCCATTTCAAGGTGATTTATAGCCTCAAAAAAGCATCATAGAGAGCTGAATCTGGCATGTGGCAATGCTTAACAAAAGTGATTTTGCCTTGAAAGGCTTGCATAGGAATGCAGAGTAGCTCTGTATAGACAGTTGTTAGTAGCTGGAGTTCTTGATGTGGATAACGTACTAACTATATATATACTAGCTTTTAGTATATATACTAAAAGCTAAGTGTACTTTCAAAGTTGTGATCAACAGCTATTTGGCAAATAGTCTTAGCTTTTGGGTTTTAAAGCAAGCTGAATATATAGCTTCCTTGAAATGACGTGCAACAAAAAGAAAACTGAAAATCAAGCCGTGGTTTCAAATCCAGTGCTTGATTTTTATGGGTGTTTTTTTGTGCTGGATTTTTTTTTTTTTTTTTTAGTGGGTGGTTGGGTTTGGTTTTTTTTTTTTTTTTT
>VXAY01002893.1:13879-32254 GCA_013399855.1 Oxyruncus cristatus
GGGGGGTGGGGTTCTTTTTGTTTGTTTTTAGGTTTTTTTTCTAATCCTTACTACCTCCCAGCCTCCCAGGGCTGAATAACTATGGTCATTACTGTTTGGGTCTTGCACTGAAGTTCCTTTGGAATGTAATGAAAGGAAGTAAAGCTCATCTGTATGCAATGTCACCTAGTGATGGAGACCACTCTCCAGCATTTATAAATCTGAGCTTTTGTCTGCATAACAATACCATGAAACTAACATAGTGTTTTTCATTAATCTTCTTTTAGGATGGTAAAAGATTTATAAGCTTTTTGAGTTTGGGTATTTCAGCTGTTTAAGGATATACGTCCCTCCTGTGTCTTTAAAATCCTTGTCAGGTTTAACCATTAAATGCAGTAATATAAATACAAGAATTTTTGGGTGTGTGTATGCATACCATATGTTCTGGGCTTTCAGACACATCAGTCAGGTTGCTAGAATTTATAAATGTTTGCTCTAAATTACAAACTATAACTGAACTGCAAATTGTGTGCCTTTTCTTTGGTTTTGAAGCTGATTTTAACCTGTGAGATTTCAAACTTCAGAAGAGACAAGAGGAGTATTTGTTTTAGAATACTGTATCAAAATGAACATTTTCTTTTCTGTTTTTCAGTTACTTGTGCTTTGAAAGCTCAAAATCTGGCTCATCAAAAAAAAATAAGGTTATAAAGCTAACGGATATAACAGATATCCAGAAGGTATGTCTGGTTGGTGTTGCAAATAGGGGAGAAAAATGGTTTTCTGTTCAGCTAGTCATGTTTTGCATTCTTCCTTATTATTTTGAAAAAGCATGCCATTGATAATTTTTATAAGTAAAATGTAATTCTTCCTGGAACTGCTTGTTTAGCCATTCAGACTCACCACAAGCAAACTCACTATAAGCATGAAGACAAAGTAGTTTACTATACCCTTACACTCCTATATTATTTTAAAGATTAAAGTTGTGTTGTTTATTAACTCCAGTGTTGATAGAGCTGCTGCATACGCTTTAATAAGATTTACTGGTAACAGGAATAGTGTAATACTAACTTTATTTTGGGTGTGGATATTGGTACATGCACCATCTTAAAAGTAGGGGCCTCAGAGGGAGGAAGGATTGTTGTCAATGAAGAAAGATCATTAGAATAGCCACACTGGGTTGGGCTGGAGTTTTATCTAGTTGGGACCCATCAGTAACACAGGCACAGAGTGCATCGTCTGAAGCACGGCAAGCACAATGTCATCCCTCCTCACTTGTCTTCATCTTAAGCACACCTGCTTTCTGCTGCATCTTGTGGCTGTGAGTGCCACAGATTAAATCATGTTGAGCAAAGAAACACAGCCTGGTGTCTGCTACTGTGTAGGTACCTCCAGATTTCCAAATTAATTCCTTCTATTTATGTCACATGTCAACATGTCAAAGGCAGACAGCTTATACTCAAATTGAAAATTCCTATTGGAATTAATAATCCATATTAATGGATTTCAAACATCATAGTTGGAGTAATGCTGGCACATTTGTTGGTTGGTCTTTACTGCCATAAAAGTCCTTTTGCATCTGTTTAGTTTTTTTTTTTTAACAAAGATGAGACAGGGATTGTGCAGCCAAGCATAAACACGTGCTGTGCCTACTTTTATTTGGAGGTGGGAAACAAAGGTCTGACTTGGGAATCTCTTCCTCCATGTGAATACCGGGAGGACATATCAGTGATGGTGTGTCACCTTCACAGCATCTTTTGCATCTTTTGCAGTTGTTCAGTATGTAAGATATCTTCTGTGTATTTTTTTCGTTTTAGTATAAAGTGCTCTCTGTTCTCCCAGGATCGGGGATGGGTATTGCTGTATCGACACCATCTACACAAAAAGTAAGTAGCTGGCTGTATTGGTACTGCTGTGTTTGACTTCATACTCTTCTTTTATTCCTTCTCTGGCTAGCACCAGCATAAAGGGGTTTTTGTCCACTTATAGCAGGGTTTGGCTTGTTTTGTTTGTTATTGTTTTCAATTCACTTGTCTATTAGTCAGTATGTTTGTCTTCAGAATTTTAATGAATTAAACATTCAGCTTGTTCTAACTGCATCTGGACTATCTTACTACTTAGACTTGAGGAAGATTTTCCCTGGCATCCTTCTTGAGGAGCATGGGGGCTGCTCTGCTGCACAGCCTGAAACAAAGAAGTTATGACTTGAGAGTATCTGTGGATGAGGAGGCTTTAAAGTGGAAGGGCCTGACTCTCAGAGTTTTCCTGTTTCAGTCTTTAGTACCATAAGATTTAAGATTCTCTAAGCCTCAAATACCTTTTGGGCAACTGAAGCATTTCTTAGCATATGTCTGAACCGTATTTTAAATTAATCACTTCCAAATAACTTTCCACCAAGTCACATGACTGTTGTACGAGATTTTCGGCTTGTTTAATATTGAGAAATACTTCACAATTAGGAGGTTGAAAATGTTAATCTACCTAAATACATCTTGTATGAGCCAAAGTGAAGAGGCACTGATAAAGATTTTTAGAACTTTAATGAAGGCAGAGGTCAGTCAGGAAGACATCATGCACCAAGGGGATGGAGAAGAAAAGTGGGTTACAATGTTCTCCATTCCTCATATTCAGTCCAGATGCATTTTATGCCATGGTTAGTAGAGGAAGAAGATAAAAAAGTGGAAAATATTAGAAACTCTGCAATATAACCAAGGATTTAGTAGAGAAAAGTAATCTTATGACTTTATTAATGCAATTCTAGTACAATTAATCTGGTCCTATCGACCTGGCCAAAACTATACCTGGAGGAATATTTTTCTTTCTGGACTAACATGATGTGTTTTTTTTTTCTGTTGTTTAGCCTTTGATTTTTGGTGCCATGGTACACAGAGATGAAGCTTTTGAGACAATTCTCAGCCAATATGTGAAAATAACATCTGCAACATCCAGCAATGAGAGCTAGTATCTTATCTTAGAAGAACTAAAGGAAACTTTCTTATTTTACAACTTGGTAGTGGAAAAAAAATTAACATCCTCATCTATTTTGCAATAATTTTTCTTGTCTGGTGGTTTATATTCTGTCTGTTACATAAACCAAGTGTATTTTATATATGCCTTCATGTTTGTTTTTAAGGGTTTTGTAAAAAAAAAAAAAAACAAACAAAATGAAACAAAACAGTGAAAGTGCTATCATCACTATTAGCCTTGCACATTAAGCACTTTTAATGTTTATTTACTGACATTAAAAGCTGGGAAGGTACTTGGAGACCTGACTACGTAAGGAAGTGAAACAGAATGATCCTTTCAACTCCACTGATATCACTAGTTTGTCCCTATATCTTAGTTGTTTTTCCCTGTGATGTGAGAATAATGGATGCAGCAGCCTGAAGTCTCCTTCTTCAGCTCAGTTTTGAATTGGGTTCTTTATTAAAACTTAAAGCAACACCAAGGAAGTATTAGCATCTTAGTATTTCCATATTTACAACTGCATTTAAAATAACTCCTCCTTGCTAATTTTTGTGTCACAGAAGGATATGTTACTGGTTTGGTTAGGTTCAATTTTTCCTGCATACAGATGTTGCAATTACTTGTACAGTGAATTGGAGGAGAAAGTTTGTAACTACATCTTCCTTTCCTAATAAACCAAAGTAAGAGGAAGGAAGGCAGGCAGATACTTTTTATAAAAGAGGGCATGAAAATGTTGTTCCTAAAATGTTAGGCATCATATATTTGTATTTCTGTAGATACTTGTCATAGAAGGGCTCAGCTGTTGTACATGTTGTATGTACAAGGCATTTGTATGTTAATGCATTAAAGACTTGCAGGCTTTTTGTGTTGGGGGAGGTGGGAATAATTAGACTAAACTGAGACATGACTTTTTTAAATTTGGCTTTTCTCTTGAGTTACCTTCTAATGAGAAAAACTGCTATAATATAGCAACTGAAAGCACTAGTTCCTCTCAAAGCGTAATTTGAGGAGCATCGATACGCTGCTGTCTTCCCCCTTGCAGAATTAAATTTTAGTAACAATTAAACCCAGCTCCCAGGTAAAACAGGAAGGCTACGCTCCTCTGAACTCTCTCAGGCCTGTCTAGCAGCAAAGCACATATTGACCTTTGTCTTTAATATTAGAAAGCTTTTATACTTTATATAATGGCACCCATCTGAGAGGTTTAGAATTGTATTTGCATTTTCATGAAAGCACAGTAGGAGTTATGCCAAGCCTTCCAATGTGTCTTTTCTTTTGCTGTATCTTTTGAGTTGAGCAGTATGGATTCTCCAGACATTATATGAATGGCTGTAAAAAAAAAAGGCAATGGAGATGCAAATTCTTGTGTAAAAATGGGACTTAATTTCTTTTTTTCTCTGTTTTTTTTTATCAAACAAGAATTTTCTTTATTTATAGGGAAAGCGGTAAAATGAATGGGGGGAGAGAGGTAACAAACACCAAAGGGTATTTAACTCTTAGCACAGTTTTAAATTAAATTGTGTCAACAAATGCAGCAGTAATGAAGAAGGTGGCAGTCAACATGTACAAACCTTTTTTTAGTCTGGCAATGAAGAGGTATGGTATGAGAACTTCATATAAACTTAACATTAAGGAATATTGTTAAATACCATGATATGATTGAGTATTGTAAAGTGAAACACTGATGGGGTAAGTCTCTGTGCCCTGGGTGGAAATGTAAGCAAGAATGGGGAGGGGGGAAGCCACTGTAATGGCTAAAACGTAATTTTTGAGTTCTCTCTTTAGAGTAGCACTTGAACGTGTCTTTCCATGATCTGAAAAAGGGGTGCGTTTCTAACACCACCTTGGGTATGCTGTAACTCAGGGTCTGGAAACTTAAAATATAAGTGAAGCTGGTGGGAAATCCATTTTGCCACCATCTAAAGTGGATGTGGCTTGACAGTTTATGCTTTCATCACTTCACAGATTCAGTTTATATGTTTAAGTAAATATTCTTTTCTCTTCAAACCTGCTTTAAAATCAGTTAGTCTCTTTTTTGTAATTTCTGTGTATTATCATTTGCCTTTCCTTTCTAGAATCTTCCTCGAATAGTAAGTTTGGCTAACAAATAGGCATTAAAATGGCTTAATGTTATATAAATCTTAATCAGATCCATTCATTTTGTCTTAAGAAAAAAAATCCCTTGGGTGTGTTTTAAGATTATCCTTTTTTTTTTTTTGAACAAACAGAAAACTATATTTTTTACAGAGAGCATGCTCTTTTTTCTTATTTTTGTATCATTTTTCAAGTGTAATTTATACCTTCACTCTGATCATAACAGCAGTTTCAGTAGGAAATCAGTTGACTTGCACTTATTACCTCCTCCCCCTCCCACCCTCCTCCCCTCTGGTTGACCCTTGTAAACAAGGTTGTCCTAGATTCTGGTTCCTGAAGGAGCTATAGGATCTATACTGATGGTGCCAGGACAATTAACCATACCTAGGCTTCAGAGAAAAGATATCATTATCTTTTTCCCAGACTGAAATGCCTCATGTGTACAGTATGCTCTTAAAATTTATTTTCTGATGTTTGAAGTGAGTCCACACTTTTAACAGTGTGAACTTAAAAGTTAGTGATTCTTAAAAGCAGTAAACCTAGTGCAAACTGCAATGCAACATTGATTCACTCTAATGTACAGGAAACAGACTGGATTTCCTTTTTTTTTTTTTTTTAATAGAGTTGTAATATAATTGACAAACATCTGTGTACATATTTTGCAAATTTCACTTTACACTGTCTGGGTTCCTGCTGCATAACTGTGGTGTATGTGACTTCAGAGATGCCAGAAGATACCATTAGTGTGTTTACTCATGCTTTTCCTGCTGCTACACCCTCACAGGTTTGGAGGGTAGGAGGGGACGGGCAGCGAGTAAATACGTACTTGACTTGTACAATTACTCTGAAGTTCTCACCTTAAATTCCAATCTTCCTGTGTAGTTTTGCAGTACAGCCTGGTGCACTACAGTAACAGGCTGGGTTGGAACACTTAATGTAAAGTGCTTCTAAATAGCAGAAAGTGATGTTCTTGTCATTCTGTCTGTCTGATTGCTGTTTATATTTGCAGTTCTGTTGATGTCTGTAGATATCTGGATCATTCACGCGTAATTGGATTTAACTTCTAAAGAAGTTCACTGGTTAGTTTGAGTCCCTTTTAAAGACAATTAAAAAAGGGAGATGAAAACTGACTGCTTTAATTATCAGCAACCACTTAAATTCAAAAGGCTAAACAAGCTGACATATGAAATCATGCCTTTCTGTGCATTGTAGCTTTTGTGAGGCAAGATTGAATGAAACAAGCTATTTATTAGTAGCAACATCACACAGGATGCCAGCAGCAAAACCCTACCCTTGTTCTACAGACAAAGAGAAAAGGGATTTTACCCAACCATGAAGAGATGAAAGGATGTACCTTTTTTTTGGCTACTTAAACCTGTTTAAAAACATTGTTAGTTTTTATTGAACTCTGTACATTTTGGCAGATGTTTAATTTCTACTAATCATTGAAATATAATGGATGTTAAAATTTTTATGTCTGAGGTTTGAGTCTATATTTTGAAATTGTAAATAATTCATTATCAGTGTAACTTTTGTTTGACAAAAGACTTATACTGTATGAATAATTGAAATAATGAAATTATTTGCCCTGTACATTTTTTAAGAAAATCTTGTTTGTTTAAAAAGTCTTGTATAAATTATAATTTTTATTTAAATAAACCTAAAAATGCTTTGTGCTAATGCTTCTTGCAAACTTTCATTACTTACCTTTCAAAACTATACCTGATTTCTTGGAATGAGGTGAGTTAGTGCTTTTTGGCAGATTGATAGCCACAGGTCCATCACTGGTGGGGGAAGCAGGTGGGTTTGGTTTCTCTCTGCTTTTGAAGCCCAAGGAACAAGTGTTTTATTTTAAATAATCCTGTAACTATATTGTAGAGTGTATGTATACTTTTGATTAGATCTTTTCGGTAAGTCTGTCACTTTGTAGTTATATGGTTAATTTAAAAAAAAAAAGGGGGGGACCAGTGAGTTCTAAGGTGCTGCCACTGCAGGAAGGCATGGAAGACACGACACTGTTCGGAGGAGGACAGACTGATATCTGCCAGAGCTCCACCACGAAACAGGTAACTGCACACTGTGCCACAGGTGGGCACTGGAGGTAAGGATAAGCCCTTTTCCACTCCACAGGTTGCAGGTGTGCTCAGCAGAAGCATTCCATAACCACAAACAGCTATTCTGCAGCACCCACAGTCCCTTCAGCTCCAGCTCTCCGGTCACACTGCACTGCTGAGCCCGTGGCTGTGCTTCTGTGTAACCTGTCACCCTGCTGAGGATACACAGCCAGGCTCCCTGATCCATGGTGTGTGCCAGGGAGCCTCCCTGCTCAGCACTGGCTTTCACTGTGTTCTCAGGCCTTTGTCTGCAGTTAGGAAGGTAATACCAGGAGTGAGCTGCCATGTCATCTAATCCAGACCTGTTTGTCTCTTCAATACTCCTTTCTGTTTTGCTGGGCCAAAATAGATCAGCCTGGGACGGATCCTCCAGTTGTGAGTGTGTGCTGCTCCATTTGTTTCAGTATTTAGTTTTCTCATGGTGGAGCAATGCAGCTGGTGATATAATGGTGCTTTTACGCTGGTATTTTACGTGTTCTGACAATACTGAACTTGTTCAGAGAATACTTAACAACTTCCCTCTTGTATTGCTTTAAAGCATTTTTCATTTAATATTTGTACAAGATGAGTTGCATCTGCAGCAGTACTTGCAATGATTGGATTCACTCCTGCTTGCCTGAAACCTCGTGGAAGGAGCACGTGGAGCCTGGAAGTCTGGTTTTGCCTGTAGACTCCATGGCACTTGGAGGGGACACAGTCTACGTGAAAACAGTGCTTGCTTTTTCAAGGTCGCTTTAGCAGCCCATGAAAAACATAGAATTGGTTGAATGAACAATTTACCTGCTCTCTCTGGGACTCTAATTGAGGGGTTTTTTGCTGGTACTTTGAAGTTGTTTTTGAGTTGAGTCTGAGTTCCTCTGCTGAATCCCTGGATTCCCTAAATTCCTCTCTTTAGTTTTAATACAAGCTAAATGTCTTATGTATTAATTACTTGCTCATCTTAGACTTTTAAATATTTTTGTTTAAAAAGTATTAAAAATGTGAGAAGGTAATTTTCTGTCTTAGAGAAGTTGGGACATTACAAAGGGATCAGTCCCTTGCAGCAAGAATGTCCTCACTGAGCTGTGGATGCTCTAGAAGTTGGGTGGGCTTCATGCAGTGCTTGAACGATGTAGTTGTTGTGAACATGTCCTTGATACAATATTTAGCCTGAACTGATGCTGTCAGGTTGAGTTTGGTTGGGAGGTAGAGAGAGAGGAGGGGAAGATAAATTCTGTGTTTAAATAGCTGGCATTTCTCTGTACCTTGTGATCTTCACAGTCTAATTGAGATAAGCATTGGGCAAAATTGCTACTTTTGCATCCTCTACTGAAGTTCCATCTTTGCTGATTTCCATGAAAAATAGTTGCATGTGGGTAACAATCTCCTTCAGTCTTCCTTTTCCACTATGCTTTCCTATAAAACACCAAATTTGTTTATTCTATAGCTTCTGCCTTATGTTTCACTCTGTGCTAGTTGTCTATATATGGGGTTTTTTTCTTCTTTGCTTCTTCTCATGTACATATACAAACCTCCCTCAAAAACCACTTGGCCCATTTAACCTACTGCATCCCTTTCCTTATGCCCTGCCCTTTATTTCATCTCTGGATGGTCTCATGTGAACGGCTATACTAGCACGTGCATGCCTAAATCAGAAATTTCTGTTCATCCTCGCTTTACTTGGTAATTTGTGGCTGGCTTTAACCTTACAGTCTAACTGAAAGTTCAAGCTGAATTATGTCCAAAGGGAAGTTGCTCCTTTTTTTTCATTCCCAAATTGCCCAAATTTCTGCTTTGCTGTCTCTGACTACTGAAGTTTTGAATTGAGAACTTTTCCACTGTTTCCTCGTACCTGTGTTTTTCTGCCTCAGCATTGTTCCAGTTTTCTTCCTCTGACAAAAATAATCTCGTATACTTTCAGTCCTGATTATTTAGAAATACTGACTGACCATGTCCTGATGAACGTGTCACAAGTTCACTAAGGCTGCCTCCACCTGTTATATCTTCCATTTGGTATAAATTGGAGCTAAATTGCTAACTGTGCTGGTTTGGATTACTCAGTGGCTTCCATTTTCTCAAGTTAATTTGTCATGTCTTTGCTCCTGATGATCTGCATGATCGAGGGAGAAGATGCTTCTGTTGAGTGGACTCTTTAAAGTAGACAATTTCTTCTTGGCAAAGCTAGTTTTACTGGTGCAAGCCTTTGTAGACAAAACATGTGTTTTCAGAGGAGTAAATGTAGATGTGGCTGCCTGCTACAAAATGGTGTTTGAGAAGGAATGCTTGAGCCTAAGCTGGTATTTGCTCAGGCATCTCCATGCTGGTCTCTTGAGCACAGGGCGTACTGTTTTAACTTCTCATGGCTAAGTCAGTAAGAACTTCTGAAAATCCTCTCCCTAGTTTTTTTAGGTCAGATAAACATTTGGGAAGGACTGCTCCTAGTATAAAGTCTGTAAACAAAGCAACTGTATTAAATGTTGGGTTTGCTTTGTGAAAAATTGTGTCCTCTGACCAGAAATGTCATTAACCAACAACAACAGGAATGAGAGTCATGAGTTGTTTTTAAACCTACAAATCCTTAGAAATATCATGCAATTCTATACATTTGCAGAAATGGAATCTGTAGGAGAAGTATTTGGAGCCAAAAGCAGCTCTTTGCAAAAAAATAGGACAGAGAAAAAGATTGAATCTTCTAGATGTTATTTGGGAAAAACTGAGGTTGGGTCCTGGAGTGTGAGTTAACAGCAACCTCCATTAGACATTTCCGGTGGAGTGTGTGTGTGTATATATATAAATATATATAAAGGTAGCATTTACCTTTCTTTACTCTCTTAATGCAATGCTTTCCTGTATTTCAGATGGGTTTTTCTTGTCATACCCAATGCTTTGAATGCTTGCAGGAAGTGTGTCGATGGTGTTGGCTAGTGGACATGCTCTAGGAAAGTTTCCAAAGCTACACGGGATGTTGTCATTACTCACAGCACTCACCTGACAGGGGAGATGCCTTAGAAAGCCATCTTGCTGCTTATAGGTGGAGTTTCCCATTGTTCTCATGGTGTGTTGACCCCTATGACTTGCCAAAATAAGCACCTCTGACTGCATAGCTCATAGTGATGGCAGCTGTGTCTGCGCTCAAATCCTACTGCAAGATGAGTGGCACTGGGCACTTTGCAAGTAAAGCAAAGCACAGCGGAGGGGGGAGTTCAGCCCTGAACTTTGTCCAGGTGGTGCAGGACTGAAATGGTGAAGGGAAGACAGATGGGATGTGGGAGACAGGCAGCTTTGAGTCCAAAACTGGACTGGTGGTAGCTCTGGGTGCTCTCACACCATCTGTGGCTGCGCAGGGATCAGAAGGGCCTTTGGAAAAGGAGGGGAGATGCTGTCTTCAAAGACATATAAATACATGGAGACTCTGCTTTTAAATGTGCCAAAAAGTGTACAAAGAATGACTGTATGAAGAATGTGGATTTATTGTATTGCCCTAATACAGCCATTTTCAAATATGACCTCTTTGGACATCATGCAAGGTCACAGAGTGGCAAATACCAGTTGTATTTTGTGACTTTTGGGGAAGATAAAAAAAAAGATCATCTACGACCTCAGCAAACAGCTTGGACTTGCTGCTCTACTAACGCATGCTTAAGATTTATTTCTACTATTTGAGTAGTTTTATTGTTTTATATTCCTGACAAAGTGGACAGCTTAGTGAAGACTTACTGTGCATCTCCTAACTTGGAGATGACAGGAGCCTGTTAGCACCTACCTTCTACAGATGTGCTGTCTCCAGGTCCAACTGGATGAAAACCTTGAAAAACTTGAATTCTAGCCTCTGCTTAAGCAAACATTTTAGGGTGACTATGATTTCATGCCAAACTAAGAGCTCCCTGCCTCCTGCCACCTACCTTATGCAGATGCTGGGGCTCACCACACCTTCCTACAATGGCAGGAACCCAGCAGAGGACATGAGGTCAGTGAGAAGAGCAGTGCACGTCCCCCTTTCCAGAAAGCACAGGAAGCTGTTACAGGCTGTCTTGCCTGCCCTTGGATCAGCAGCCCAGGTATGGTTTTGGTAGCCATAAAGAAGCTGACATATACAGTTGTCTCTGTGTTCCCCTGTTCAGTTTTGCAATATTTATCAGATTTCAGAGGTAACTTTTGAATATAACTTGATAAACATTAAAGGCTGGTCCTGAGTATATAATATTATAGAATAATGCATTTCCAAGAGGTATTAAATCCCAAATACAGGTGCTCTAAAGCGCTTATGGTGGGTACCGAGCCCTGCAGTTGTCCAGATGGACAGAGCTGCTGAAACTTTTTGGCCAGGAGGACCCTGACAGTGACTGTCAGCTTGATGCGCCCTCCAAGCCCAGTCTGTGCTGTTCTGCTGGCCTTGGCAGGTGCTCAGAAGTGCCTGCCTGGAGCTCCTTGTTCCCACACAGCTGCAGGGGGAGGTGGAACGCAGCAGCTCCCATACTCTCCCAGCACAGAGAGCAATTGGAGCAAGGCACTGTCCCGCTGCAGCTCCCAGCTGGGTACAAGTCACTGCTCTGTTCTCTTGGCCGGGAGGGTCATCACCCCTCATGACAGAAATGCCTGGGCTTTGTGCCTCGGGCAGTGGATGTGTTGGCACTGATAGGTGGGCAGAGGTGGAAGAGGTCCTGCTGTCCTCTCCTGCATCTATAGCCAGAAAGATTTCAGGCAAAGCCTGAACTTTTCTTTTAGCAAAACAGTGTTCTTCTTTAGGCTGTTACCCTCATTTCCACCCATTGTTCCACATTTTATGGTGTCCATTATGTTTTAGTCAGCAAGCTCTGAGTGGGAAGGACTGTACTGCTTGCATTGTGCCTTGTGTCAAGGTGATGAAAGCAGCCATAGTGAGGAGAAAGGGACACCATTACAGAGGAGGGTCTTGCCTGTCCCACATAATTTACCTTCTCTTATGAGGTTAACTTTCTGTCTGGTTTTATACTGTTTTGTGTAGTTCCTGAAGTGCAGGAACTACCTAGTCTCTCCTTTTGGAACCTAAATCTGCAGATCAGAACCACTGCTGGCAGAACCAGGGGAAGTGTGCTGTGCTGGGCCAGACAGGGCTCAGGGGACTCTTGGTCTCCATTTCCTCTTGCTTTTGATGTGGCTGAGGTGACCTAGAAGCCCATTCCCTTTGTTAATTCTTTTGCTGAAATACAGCTGCTTGGTGAGACTTCTAACCAATTTATAGGGAAGCCCTGGCAGGGAATGAAGTTGTCCTGTGTTTATCAGATGTTGGTTTTGATGCTCTCTTTAGGAAAAGCAATATTGCAGTCTGTTTATATAGTTTTAGTAAGCAGCAGGCACTATTAGCTGCTGTGGTGAGTAACATGTTGAGTAACAGCCTGTTGAGCTGTGAGGGGGATGTTCTCTGTGCAAAGGATGGGTAAGAGCTGCCAATCCCCACGGGGTATAAGGATTGCTGTGCTCTGCTGAAGCTGGTGGTCTCCATCTGCCAGAGCATTGCTCAGCTGGGCACCTCTGAGATCTCTGGGGTGGGGTTTTTAACCAATGTGTTTTCCTGGTGGGTCCTGCTACATTCAGCTCATGGTTGAAGACAACCTGCATCCTCCCGGAGCTTGGAGCATGGCTGGGGAAAATCTGCAACTGGTTCCATCTGCTGGTATTTTAATAATGAAGGGACTTGGAGTAAGTGTACTGCTTTGGGTCTCATCACCAGTTTCTACATTCTCATCAGCAATGAGGTGAAAATAGCATCTGGCTACAGACCAGCGTGCAGGTCTTGGAAAAGGTCCCCATACATAGTGATGCCATTGAGATGCAAGTTTTTGGCATGAACTCAAGCCTTTTATAAAAAAAAAAAAAATAGGGTTGCACAATCCAAGAAGAGAAGCAATGTGGTTAATCCAAGTGCTCTGTAATACTGAAATGATTTTGTACACAGCGGAGGCTAAAGGCCAAGGTAAAGTACTTTCTCACATCTCCTGATGCAGCAGTCTGGCAGCTGTGGGCAGGGTCGGGAGGGATGGAGAGGCCTTAGCTCCAGCAGGATGTGTACAGCTTCCTCAGGCTAAACAGACAGGAAATATCTTGGAAGGGGTCTTTGCCTTCAAGAGTGCAATGTCTATTGTCTTTAATAGGTAACTTAATCAGTCTAGGGCTGGTCAGCATGGCTGGGGGTAACAGGCTACTGCTTCCCCAGCCATCCTCCACCCACAGCTTGCTCCTGGGCTCCAAACCCCATAGGGTACTCCTGCCTTGTTCTTTGACTGTCAGGGAAAAAAAAAAAAAATCACATCTCTAATATAATTAGCTGTGGCTGCCAGTGTCTTAAGGAACAACTAAAATAACCGTGTTAGACTGTGCTGTATACCATGACAAGTAATTTTAAGGGTCTGTGAGTGTTTAACAATGGAAGGTGGAGGCAGAAGCAGGAAAAATTATTATTAAAAAAATCCCTGAAACCTGAGGTACAGCAAGACACTGTGATCTTTTTGCAGACCTCAGTTATTTGCTTTCCCAGGTACAACATCCCTTTTTGTTACTGGAATGCATTTTGTACCCCAATGCATACTTAAATGCTTCCTGATGAACTAATTCCTACTTGCTTCTCTATTCATGCCCCTTTAATTTTGCATCAATAAATAAGAAGTGTAGGTTTGGGGATATTCAGTGCTTTTATGGGAATGTTGATATTTTCTTCCTGGTTATTTCAGGTCTCTTATCTGGTTCCAAGTCAGAAAAAAAAAAGGTTTCATTGAAAAGATGTAAAAAACCCACATTCCCTTTTAAGACACCAAATTCTCTCGATAGTAGTCCTCCTGACTGCTGCTTTGTTGCCATGGTGATTGTTAGTCCATTTAAGCCACTTTAAAATGGTAATGATGAACAAGAAAACCAGATTCATAAAAATGTCATTAGTATAGCTATTTTGGTGTGTTCCATGAGATTAGAAAATGACCAAAGTCTGGGGAACAGAAGCCTGATTTATTTCCAATTTTTATGGACTGCTACTGATTTAATGGCAAACAGATCTGATGCAAGCTGCTATCAAATGCATCAGCTCAAAGCTCTGTGATGATAAAACTACTGGGCTTTTGTGATCCCCTATGGTAGAATAAGCCAGCCTGAACTAATTAAAATACCTTCAGGGACACCCTCCATCACTGGGGCAACATCAGACTTGTGCTCTGTGAGGAATCTGGTGCTTCTGTGGTGGTACCAGGAAAGGGAAACCTCTGAAGATGTTAACCCGGTTCTCAAACTTTTTGGGCCCTCAAGTCCTCACACCCATAAAGCTGGGTGTTGAGATTCCATGAGCCACCACCCTCAGCACTTCAACTGCAGAACTGCAGAGGTGATGCTGTGCCTGTGGGGCAGTAGCTTTGAATTAGGAAGTTATCTGGTGGCTCTGAAGAGGGCTGAAGGAGACCTCAACTGCGATGCTGAAGGGAAACAGGCAGGAAGAAAACCCCAGCACTCACAATAGGGCACCTCTCTGCCTGTCAGGACACATGCTTTAGCCAGAGGACTTTAAATGGATGAAAGGCATCACTCATGAATGCTGGCATACAAAGTGCCTGGTGAGCTCCACGGGCTGGTGGCTATGGAGAGCATGGAGGGTGGCCCACTCGACAGGTAGCTGGGGCAGAAGCAGGAAAGGAACCTTTAAGCAGCACCAGTGGGGGAAGCTGGGGCTATCCAGGCACACTTGCATTTCTTTTAGTCTTTTGGAGACTGTTTCAAAATATGATTATGCATTTAACCCTTTGGTGAATAAAATAAATTTGTTTCTTACCCATAAGTATCATTGCGCAGGGAACTTTTGGTTATAGACGCCAGCAGGAGTTGTGATGCCCTCCAGCGTTTGGAAGTATGCTCCCACCCTGCTGACAGGCCTTGCATGAGGACAAAGGGTACTGGATGCCATACCAGAGAGACACAGTTGGCACAGGCAGGCGACGTCAGCCCTTGGCCAGTGGCAGGGTCAGACCCAGGAATGGGGGCACCCTGCAGGGCCATTTCCCTGCAAACTGGGTCCATTAAAAATCCACCCTCAATAAGGTCATACAACAATGAGATGGCTCCAAAATATCTTGTTTAATGAAATATGTATTACATAACAGATATTTTAGTGACCAAAAATCTTAAAAGTATTGACCAACTGGAGGGGGGGAGAAGCGGAAAAATTAGGGTAAAGAAGTAAAATAGGTAAAGTGGCAGACTCTGTGCTGCTGGTGCCACTGATGTTGCTCCGGCTTGAGGAGTATGAGGCGAGAGGAGTCCAGAATACCGGATATGACAGACAGGAATTAGTAAAGTGACTATGAGTATTTTTATGAGGCTCCCGGAAAATTAAAAGCTCCTCTCATTTCCCTGATAAGAAAAATAGATAGAATTAAAATACAAAAATATCACCTGCTGTTCAAGGCCAAATTCTTTTTCACTTCTGAAATATATGGATCTTGTTATATCCTGAGTCACCTAACAAGAGGGGAAACTCTAGTTTCAGAGGCAAGAGGCTGCTGCTTACAGCAGCCTTTGCAGTGCAGGAAGCAAAACTGAAAATAATTTCACCCCAGCACCTGGCTTTAGGGTCTGTCTGCCACTAATTCCAACTATAAGGAATGGTAAAAATAAAATAAAAAAGGTAGATACCGATTTTATAATATTTTTGCCTGACCTTCTTCCCTTTACCTAGGGATAAATGTGTTAGTTGTTCATGTACATGCAGTGCTGACAGCCTGGTTGGCAGCATGTGATGTGTAGTGAGAAGTCCCACTCCAGAAAACTAGCTTTGAAAAGCTGGGAGTGGGCAGCATATTCCTGAAAACCCCTCCTGGTGTAATCATGGCCCAGCATTGCCTTGTTAATGAGAGACTTGCTCCTGGGTCCACCTTCGGTAGGAAAGATGCTTGAAGTAAATCCAAAATTGAGACTGCCACCCTTTCCTTACTTTGTCTCAGATTTTATATATGTGTGATATACTTTGCCATGTATTAAATGAATGGATCTTGTCAAAAAGACTACAATGGATTTCAGGTTTGCTTTCCACAACCCTAAGAGCATGAGTGTCCCCAGTGTCTCAGAAGTTCATGTCTTTGCAAGCCTCACAGACTGGTTTGAAGAAGGGAAGTCAAGATACACTAAAAATGCTGAACCTAATAAATCCTTGTAATTTAACACCAATATCTGCCTACACCAGCAGAGTGCTGATGACCCTGATGAACTAGGGTGCTGTCTTCTGCACTGGCTGCAGGTGCTGGGTCAGCCTAGAGACACACACTAGTGTTTTGGCTCCCACTTGACAGTGTCATGGAGGTGCCCATTGCTGTGGCTCGTGCAGCACAGAGGATCTGGAGCTGCCATTTGGAATGGGGACACAGTGGCAGGCTTGTGGTAGGAGGTGTATTTGGATGAGAAGTTTGCTTTCTAAACAACAAGATATACTAAAATTATCCCACCTGTTCCACTCTAAAATTATTGCTGCTTTCACTGGCAAAGATAAAATGACCGAGTAATTCCTCTTGGAAAAGTGGATGAAATGCAGGATCTGTCATGTGTTTTGCTACATGATGCAAGGACTTTATTTTAATTCAAAGCCTGTGCAACATGACATTTTCCTTTATCTCCTCCATCCATATGTGGCTTCTATGCGAGTAGAAATGTAAGAAAAACAACATCAAAATTAAAAAGAAAACCATAATATTTTTGGCCTGCAGAAATTTCATCAAACACTTCATCAAAGGATGAAGGGACTGAGTGAAGGCAGACTCAGATTGTCATTCTCGTTGCAAGCAAATGGAAGGTAAATGAAAGGTGAAAAATGAAGGTGTTGGGTCACTATCTGTAATAACATATCTAATTCTGTTGTTGTTCCATCTCCAGGTTGATCTGGGGAATTTGTTGAACTGTGAATTTCTGTACACATATAAGGTTCATGCTTCAGTGCACAGCGCTGATTGCTCATCAGAGGCCTGTGAGCAAAGGCAGCTACTGCAGAAATTCACTTTTCCTTCTGTAATGAGCTTGTCCAAAAGAAAGAAGAAAAAGGATTAAAGTTGGTTATAAATTGTGTGTGTTTTATTTTCCATTATGATGTTTCTTTGCGAACACCTAAGGTTTCCCCATATGACTCCTGTACAAATGACCATATATACATTTTTCTTCATTTAATCATGACATCAGATGAATTTTCTGTCATACACATGGAATAATCAGGAGAACTAACTGAATGGTTATTTATTGCCTGTGATGTTTCAATGAGGAAAGCTTTCCTGTTACCAAATTAACCTGCTTCCCTTTCTGTTTATTTGACTAACAGATGAACAAGACAGCAAGACTGAAAGAATTTGCTATTGCATCTTCTCTAGTAATGAATCAGTGTGGAATGAACTTCATGGAAAGCCAGAATGCAGCAGTGAGGAGCTCTGTGCTTGCAGGGGGTCTCTAGCTGCGACGCTACTATTAATGTGAACTGTGGCTCTCTGTCTAGGATGGAGATTCAGCACAGCACAAATGGACTTTTAAACAAATGGGCTATTTAGAAACCATTCACACAAGTGGGATGAGTGCTAGAGTGTGTTTTAGAGCAGCAGCAAGGGTGAGAGTTTCACAGGAACTGTTTTCTGTTCATCTGCTATCCTGTTCAAGGCTATTAATTACTTCTTCTTATTGGAATGTGTATTGAAGGCAGCTGAATCCTATTCAGCTCTGCAGTGATGGCTTTCATTTCACTTGTGAGCCAGCCTTTGAGCAAGTGAGGGCCTTTCTTAGAAGGCTCACAATAAAGTAGTCCTGTGAAAAAAAAAATTAAACTCTGCAGGTTTTAGTGTAATTTCTTTAAAATCCTGCCTGTGTCATGTCTGCTGAGTGTTACTGTATTTCCCACAAGGTGTCCAGCTGCCTCACTGCACAGTAGCTCCTAGTCTGCACAGTAAGTGCTGGGGAACTGTCTTAGATCCCTTTGCCATTCGACCAGTGGTGGCAATAAATTTTGTTTCCACTATCTCAAAAGCACTTCTATTTCTGTTTTTCAAGAGCTCTTAGTTGCAACTGGTAGTAAAAACACACAGCTCTATAAAATACATCTTGTTAAGGTAACTTTTTCTATCCTGTGCATCACTTAAGTGCTTGTCTAAGTCTTAGCATACCATCAGCAAAGGTCACGTTTCCAAAGCCTGGCTGCCCTTCAGAATTGCTTTTCTCTTTACACTGCAAAGTCAAGTAGCTTTGAGTTTTGGGCTTTGTTTTT
>VXAY01002893.1:32290-75433 GCA_013399855.1 Oxyruncus cristatus
TTTTTTTTTTTTAATTGCTCACAGAATGCATTAAAAAGTCGATGTTTGCCAGTTTTTACCACAGGTATAGATGTCTTTTAATTAAGCCTCTAAGCTACTGCGGATTGTTTATTTTCTACAGCCAAGTAGAAATTAGGTTTTTCATCCCAGGGGAAAAATGAGTTCTTCAACATTTGTTGTTTTGTCCTGATGCAAGCTGGAATATTCACATGAGTGCACATAAAAATCTGAACAAATTGTTCAAAACCACTATCTAATTTGGAAACATCTAGATGTTTTTGCTTCAAGCTGCAATCTATAGCACATACCTGTTCCCAAAGCTGTAGTCCATGGGGCTATGAGTTTACGTTCCCTTTGCTCCCGTTTTCCCCTTAGCCTTCAGGCTTTGCTAACTCATAGACAAAAATCCCGGACAAGGAATGCCAATCTGACAGCAACTTTTTTGGGTTTTTTTTTGCTTTCTCTCAACCCAACCTCTTGTGGGCTCTTGTCAAGCCTCCCGGGAACACATGAAGGTCTGAGGGCCTGAGGATCCTCTCTTTGGTGGAACTACATCTCCCATCCCACAGCAATGCTGAATCAAAACGTTCTTTTGATAGAAAGCTCCTGATGAATTATAACCTGTTTGGTAATGGCACCAAATTCCCATCTTGAAAAAGGAGACTCACACAACCCATCACATTTCTATGTGGTGAAAATACCTGTGCTATGTTACCTTCAGAAGCTGTGTTGACTCCCAAATTGTTCTCTCATTAGACAGGGCCCAGTTGATATCTTTAGGTTTGGTGGGATTTATTCCAAATCAGGCACCATGAAATGACTAAAGAGATTTCTGGGTACAATCACAGAGGAAGCAAGCAAATGGCTAAACTTGAAGCAAGTTTTCTTTCCCTTTCCTTCACTTGTTTTAATGCCCAGGTCTGCCAAGGCTGTGGAGCATCCATCACATGTTTACCTGCCAAAGCTCATTTCAGATCCAGAAACAAAATTAAAAATGCAGGAGAGGGATTGACATGATTCACAGAGTTCCTAAAAGCATAAGGAAAGCATAAACCAAAGAGAATTTAAAATCTGGGTGACATGACGAAGAGCTGCTGAAGAAACTTGGTGTGAAGGGACGTCGATGGAACAGCCTCATCGCCTTAAGTATTTTCATGTCAGCAGATGTATAAGGTCAGGAATTCTTCAGAGACGTTAGGAGAAGAAACTAAGCAGAAACTAAAACAGGTCGGTTGCATACAAACCTCAGAATATGAATAACAGACAAAGCCATGGTGAAATAGGGAGCTGAGACACCGATAGTGCAGACATCTAGGAACAGGTTAAATGAAACTTCAAAGAAATGTCTTATGAAATGATCTTGTAAAGTTAACACTGATCAGAAAGGCAAAGGAGTCTCTTCTCCCAACTTTACAGACACTTGCGGGAAAAAACAAACCCATTCTTTTGACATGTCAAAAGCAAACCTATTTTTTTGTGGTTCTCTGTGATTTCAGCATTCAGTGTGTTACAGATCCTTTTCAGTATTTTTAAATAAACTTAAAAATGCTCAGTTTTCCATTTAGAGCTGTGGGTAGAGCAGTATCAAAGCTTATTTGAATCTCAGTACTTCCATTTGGGACAAACTGTGATTTTGGTGCTTGGCTTTAGATGAAGATGGAAGCCTTTAGGATAGGTTTATTTTTTATTATGAGACTAGATCTGCATTTACATGCCATCACTGTTTAGGCATTTGAAGGGTGTAAAACCATCTGGATTTGGAATAAATTAAAAAACAAAGTGAATCAGATTAAACCTCTTTGAATCCCAACTACATAAGAAATGCAAAATTAGAAACAATGATAAAATTAGGGAAATAATTTTTGTAGAGATTCAATTGAAATTCTCTAAGTCATAAACTGAGGCAAAGATTTTTAATCAACCTTATTTTAAAACAAAATATAACACTGCAGCACAAAATCTAATACTGAAACATGGCATTTAGCAGTTCCTTGTAGCCTCCTGCTTCTGGGGGACAGCAACTAAGCAAAGGGCAGTACAACACCACTGCTCAGGTGCTTGCAGTGATGTGAGTGTTCACATCACAGAATCATAGAACTCAAGAATAGTTTGGGTGAGAAGGGACCTTTAAAGGCCATCTAGTCCAACTCTCCTGCAACAACACCTTCAAATAGATCAAGTTGCTCAGAGCCCCATCCAACTTGTCCTAGAATGTTTCCAGGGATGGAGTATCCTGCACCCCTCTGGGAAACCTGTTTCAGTGTTTCACCACTCTCAACATAAAAAATTCCTTCTCTTTTAGTTCAAAACCACCCTTGTCCTATCATGTGGCTGAGCATTGTCGAGGCTTTTTTCTTCTGCTCAAGAAGGAAGGGAAAGCTGGGGGTGGTGTATATGTAGCGTGGATTTATGGAAAGGGGAGATGAAGGCTTTGGTATTCAGGGAGTGCTGTGCCTGCTTGGATGTGTGTACTGGGGATGGGGTGACGACTGAGGTCCGTGCTGGACAAGGGCAAGATGGTCAGGATAACTGAATAAGGATACCTGAGATGCTTCATATATGCCACCTCTAATGGCTAAACACAGAAGAAAAAATCCCCAATGTTTTCAGTCTAAGGCCAAACTTGGCTGGGATATATGGAGTAGCTCAACTGCCTGTGTTAGAAGTTTTACGTGGGGAATTAATGATTATATCAGAAAGGGAATTAATGATTATATCAGAATTAATGATTATATCAGTGGGGAATTAATGATTATATCAGAAAGTTTTTATACCAAAAACCACTGTTTTTTTGGGTTTTCGGTTTTCGGTCCAGGTTTTCGGTTTTTTGGGCTCTCAGTTTCCCAGTTCACTTCTATCTCAAGTGGACACACAATGACTTCTAGTATCCATATAGCTTTCCTTTTGTCCTGTACTAGCCAGATCTGTGGTCTGGAATACAGATACCAGAGCAATGAATGTGTTAAAAGAGGTAAAGTTTATGTGTTCATCTAACAGGTGCTTCGTCTAAATCTGAGTATCAATCACAGTAGGGTTATTCTGATACTTAAGCATCTACTTGAACATTTTTATACATTGGAAATAAAATTATGTGATATTCTTAAATGCTATAATGAGTTGATGTGTCATTAGACGTTCATTATCTCAACAGAAAGAGAAAAGCTCATGACCATAGTTAAACTGTTTGTTTATGATTTTATTGCTGGTGTACAATATTTTCCTGTGTCTACATAACCTTTTGTTTCAGGACAAATCTATATATTGTACCAGATGACCACAAATTGCTGAAGCTGGAAGCACCTCAGAAGACTGTATAGCCCATCCCCTTCTCTGAGCAGGGTCAGTCACAGCAGATTACTCAGGACCATGTCCAGTCCTGAGTGAAGGGTGAAGACCCTACAACCTCTCTGGGCAGTCTTTCCAGTATTTGATCTCCCCCACAATAAAAATAGTGGTTAAGTGCTACGAGTTCTGTATCAGCTTTATCTTTCAGGCAAGCAGCAGCAGCACACACTCTGAACGCTTGCAGGCTACAAAATGCAAAAGCAAATTGTGTGCAGTGAATTACAAAAAAAAAAAAAAAAAAAAAAAAAAAAAAAAAAAAAAAAAAAAAAAAAAGCACAACCCCCCAACAAAATATTAACATCTTACAACCAAAGCAAACCATTATTTAAATTTCTTATCATGAAACACCTTCTCTTTGATACCTGTGAGACAGAAGCTCAAATCATCCCCTTCCAATGCTGGGCCCACAGGGTTTGACAACCAGAGTCCCATCAGGATGAATTGCAAGCACGGTCAGGTACCACAACATTTCAAAACACTGCTGCAGCAGAGCGATGTGCTGGCTTATTGCTGTAACACACCTGTGGCACTTCTCCAAATGAGGCCAGCAAGACTGTTAAGAGCCAAATATTCTTGCTTTGTGTTAGCTTTTAATAGTGGATGGTGGAGTAATATCTCAGAGAAGCACTGGATGGCAGTAAATGCCCAGCAAAACCCAGTCAGACAAAGGCAATTAAATAAAGCAAGGCAGAGAGAAGCTGAAGACTTCTACTGCTTCAATGATCAGTTCCTTACAAATGGCTATTATATAATATAATAAGTAACTGTAGTTTTACTTATTCATTAGAGAGTTTTGTGCATGACTACAATCCATCTGCTTTAAATGGCTTGAGAGTGAAATTGGCTGTCTCAGACTTTATGGGAGTTGCTGAATATCAAGAAGGAGTAAAAAACCTTTCTGTTTTCAGGAATGTTGCAAAGTGGATGAACAAAAGATTTCTCTTTGAAAATTCAAATAACTGAATATATTTTCTTATTTGCCGAGGTTTTGCAGATTGATTGTTTTTTGTATGTATAAGCAAATGAGCACAGAGCAGAATTTCTGTCGACCTTGATATGGCTTTTTCTTTGAGATGTATTTTGACTGATAAAAGTAAAAGCATTGCCAAACTCAACACTGTAAGGCATTTCATTTGATAATGGATGAAATTCTGCTGAAAAAAATAACCATTTCTGTACACAAGGCAATACAAACCCCTACCAAAAGGCTGAGAAATCAGCTGATGGACAGACCTCAGAAAGTAATTATATCCAAGAAACCAGTCTCCCAGTGGAGTGTGCCTACTGAGATTTCACAAAGTGCCTGCTCATGGTCCTGCTCTCATCAACATTCCCTGGAGCCAAGGTGCAAATACACCCCAGCGGACCTGACTGCAAAACGTTTGTGTTGGGGAGGGAGACAAAGGGCAGCCCTTCAGAGCTATCTAGTGGCCCAGCAGCTTGGGCTCCCTTGAGTAATGTGCCCTTTAATGGTGGGCTGAATTGCTGGAGATGGAACTGCATAACTGGAATATTTTTGTGCAGGTACCAGTGACAGGACTCAGGGCTGTGTTTCAGCAAGCAATGACCAAGAAATAGTTTCACGGTGGATAGCTGGTTGCTGATGGGATCCCAGATTAGTCAAGTGGCTGAAGTGCTAAAGTAATCCATGGCTGCATGGGAAGAAAATACTGATGAGAGGCAGGAAGGGAAATTATCACTCTGTGAGGAATTAGCAAGAGCTTTATTGGAACAAACTGACCACTTTTTGGATCCCCCATTTAAAGAGTATGCTGATAAATTGGAAGGGATACAGAGAAGCACTGCAAGTCTGGAAAAGCTTTGAGTATGCCAAGAACTCAGTAAAATTTATCCCAACGAAGCTTAAGTGCCTTGGTCAGGGCCTGAAAGCCCCTCCCCAGGGAAGAGGTTTCTGAAGATTCTGAGTCTCTAACACAGTAGAAAAAGGCTGGAGCCAGGGTCAGAGCAAGGCTGAATATCTAGGCTGGAGGAAAGCGACTTTTCCAAAATCTTTTTACATTACCCATCAGGACCCTGGGCTCAGCCATGCAGAGACAGTCGTGATGGAAAAAAATGAGCATTCTGTGGATGAGTTTCTCCTCTGGTACAGCAGTGGGTATCTAGATGAGCAGCTTAAGTCAACAGTTGTTTTAGATTTATCCAAGCATAAATAAGAGCAGATTTTTGTCTGCCCTTCACCAGACAAACTGCAACATTCCTAATTTTTCACAGCAATATTAAAACAGAGAACAATGTTGCCATGAAATAAATTGTATAGTGCTCAGAAGCAATATACTGTAGACAACAAGGTCCTTAGGATAAACAGATATTTTTGTTGCAAATACCACAGAGTTCTTTTTATATAAGGAAGACCAGAGATATGTCAGATAAAAGCCTTGATACATAGCTAGATAACAGACCATATTCAATGAGTTTTCTAAACATCTTGTTCTGTCTGTCAGATCTAATGATGACTGGTGACTAGACACTTCAGCAAAATGCTGCTTTGCTATTTATTTCTCATTTATTCTCTTGAGAAATCTCAAAACATTTCCAATTTTATTTAAGGAAGTTTCCCAAAGTCAATTGAACATGCTACAGAAAGCAGTTCACTTTCATGGTCAATATGCAGTCTATAAAGAACAATAAGGAGAAGGTAATTTCATTTTGATGATGCTAACCTCGGTACGTTTATGCTCTGCCTGGATTTTAATACTCCTGTCACTTGCTCTGAAATCTGTGTTATGTTGAATCCTTTTGTCACATCCAAGTCTTCACTGAGATAGAGTTTCTCTCAGTGGGGCACTTGAACTTTGCTCACATGAAGGCCAAGCTAGTCAGCGGCCTGGGAGGCATGAAATGGGGGAGCCCACAGCCATGAGTGGTGGTAGGGAGCTCAGTGGTGGAACTTGTGCTTTCAGCCCATCCTGCCCCACAGTCACAAAGGTGGCTGTCCTTTTTAAGCATTCCCTTCACTGTGTCTAAGAATGTCACCAGGGAACTCAAATATTTTTGCCAAAAAAATGCAACGGTAAATCACTGTCTACCTCAAGCATCAAAGTTCCTCAAGCCCCTGGCAGCACAGCCCTCCTAGACCACCTTCAAATTCATACCCATCCTATGGACGGCGAACATGTAGGTCTGATAACCAGTGTACAGAAAAGATGCCTGTAAACCCCAGTTTTTATTACAGCTGCCTGTGGAAAGGAAAATCTGCCATTCAAGAAGGCAGTAAAGGGTCTGTGTTTAGCCTGGTAAAACATGGAAGGAGAAGGGATATGCTCGTGACAAATACAGTGTTCAGGGAATGGTCCTCAGGAATATTTGGTCTGAAGGGCAACTTAGGTGTGGAATATAAACTGGTCTAAACATAGGCTGGACATTACCAGTAGGATCCCAGCCTACTAGAAAAATAAGGATAAAACCTGTAAGAATAGTGTCCTAGCGTCCTAGCAGAGGAAATGTATTGATCTCAATAACTTTAAGGTGGATTTAGGTCAAGGTTATACTACATGCCTGCTGAGATGGCAAAGGCTGACTCCATGAGCAGGGAGTTCCCCACAGCCTTGTTCCTCTTGCTGGCACAAACTGCTTGTCTGTCTTGATCCCTGTTCTTCCAAAAATCTCCTGCCAAATGACAGCCTGGTGCTTTTCTGTTCTCTCTCTCCCACACACTGTGTTTATTTACAACAATGATAAGACATTTTCAGTCTTTCAGGTTTCCGGACATTGTGGGTAGAGTGAAAAAAAAAAAACAACTCAGTAATCAAGCAATAGTTTTACAGTGAACTTCAGGAATTTCAGGCCTGCAGTACTTTTTTGATGGTTTGTTGCTAAGACTGATTTTTTTTTTCTAATATCACTAAGTGTTAAAATTCCATGATTTAATTCTGGGAAATTTGTATATGTGGACAAGCCAGCTCTGTGTTTTAATGATTCTTATGTGTATGAAATTTTAATGAATATTGCCTTCAATGGATCATTTGTCTAATCGAGAATATGTAAAACGCTTCTTTTTTTCTGGTGTCTGAAGAGCACTGAAAGACAAGCATTTGTCCTGCCACCATGCAATTAATGGTGTGACATCTTACATCTACAACCAGACAGGGGAAACAGGGACAAACCTGTGAAGCTGGACATCCTAGAGAGCAGAAGGCAGTGGCTTGGGAAAGCTGATGCGATCTGAGGGTCAGGAAAGGCTGGTAGTGCTTCAGACGTGCCTCTCTGGGGCTCAGCATCGTTTGGTCCTCTCAAAGATTGCTGGGCTAGACTTCACTTATCATGTAGAGAAATGCAGCACATGGGGTTATGCTGCTAATTCCCCTTTCCACTCCCTTCAACTCTAGTCCTAAATAAAAGAAAGTAATTTCATGTAGGCATTCACAAGGCATTCAGCTCTTTGCAAACAAATGAAAGGCTCTGCAGCCTTTCCTGGTGTGGGTGCTCATGGCAGTGCCAGTTCCTTGGTGGACCCCTGGGCTTGGGGACCCTGTCCTGGGTGACAGCTGGAGCTGTGGGGCTGGAGTGCACTGGCAGCAGAGGATCCTTTCCCCAGCCATACCTCCAGGGAAGCAGAGAGCCTACTTTTCCTTGGCAGGGAGCAAATATTCCCCCTCGCCTCCCACCGTGCTAAATTTCTTGTGACAGGTTTAGCAAACACATGAGCTCCCTGCCGAATCAGAAACCCTCAGTGACTTCTTGCAGGGACTACTTGTCTTATTTCTCTAGAGATGACCACCTTCTCTGCCTCCACGTCTCTCTCCCAAGCATCACACCCACATGCTTTCCTGGTAACTGCTCTGCGCTCATTCACCTCCACAGTGGTACACCAAGATTTTTTCTGCAGGGGTACAATACACCTTGTTTTAAATATTTCTGAGGTTGCCCACTCATAAAAAAATCTTAAAAGACCTTTATGTGAGGAGAGAGCTCCTTCAGTTAGAAGTAACTGAAACCACCCACCAAGTCACCTTTCTTGGTCTTTCTGCTTCCTCCTGGTTTCAAGTACAGTTTAAGTGTCGAGTTGCAGGCAGGAGATGTAAAAGGAGAGAGTGTAGGCCTCAGATACTTATTTGGCTTGAATAACATGTTTTCCTTGCATTTTCTGGCAGTTAATGGAAGGCTGTCACACATACATTTTAATAAAAATACATTTTTTTTTTTTGTTAACTCCTCATGTTAAATTCTTCCGCAAATCCAAAATCTGCTGGTTTTATCCTTCAGGATGCAGTACTAGGGGTACTGAAACTTCCTAATAGCTTGTGGGTGGAGCACTTTCTGCCACATTGGCATGGAAATGATTTATCATGGAAAAACTGGGGCTGAGTGATCAGGCAGACAAGCACCTTGCTGTCTCTGAATAGACTTTAAGCTATGGCAGGCTGTTCACTGTTGTGGTCCTTATTGGGTTTGGAACTGAAGGAGTTAAGAGTAGGAGCCCTCCATGGGCATGGCAGAGGGCTGGAAAACACGCTTTTTAGCTTAACAGTGCCTTGCCTCCGAGCGGCATTTGGAGATCAATCATATTTCTGTTTTAAATTCACATCCTTGCCTCAACAATATGCAATGTTTCCATCTCCATGGAAATGCTGGTGTTGTTCAGTGTTCACAGTGCAGGAGGACAAAACGCAGAAGATGCATTTTTGCCCTGTAAAGAACACATTCTCCTGCAGCTGCCAGGGGCTCCCCGCTGCTCTTTGCTCATTCAGTACAACAGCTCACCTTAAAATGTTTTTGAGCATCAGCTCTCCAGCCTTTCGCTGTCTCCAAACACCTTTAAGGAATCTGTCTGTGTGAAAGACCTGCAGGCAGGTACAAAACTCGCTGCAATATGACTGCCCTTCTCCGGGCAGTGTTTAAACACCCCACAAAGTATGTGGTTGCTGAAGTGATGAATGCAAGAGGTCTCTGAGAGTATCCCTCGCTCCCCACACAGAAAAAAGAGTCTGGGTTACTCTCTTTCCCCTATGCCTTTCTTTTATGTATGCATACTGTGCGTTTATTAAAAAGAAAGCAAACAAACTTGGAGGTGTGTTTTATTAGCACTGCACTAATTGACTGTTTCCTTTTTTAACAGCAGGAGATAGAGAAACAGCTCTTCAGGCTGCCCAGCTTGAGAAACTGGGATGATGCCCTTGTCGGGAGAGAGCCCTTTCCCTGCACCACCCAGCACGGGATCCCTGGGAGCAGCTCCCACACATCTGCTTAGCACTGGCCCCTTCCCGAGGAAGGGGGGTGTTGAGAAGAAACCCAGCACAGGTCAAGCACACCAGGACTAGTGGTGGGGAGGACAGCACGAGAGCTGGCAGTCGTGTGAGGCTGGTGGGACATGTTGGTGAACTTGGTCATGTCCCTTCTTTCAGAGAACACTAAGAACAACAGTAGTGTCCTTTTGTGGCAGTGCTTTGACATCTGCAGATGAAAAGCCGATGCATAAGGGCTAACTACTATTACTGCTACTTCTATTCCCACAGTATATGCTTATGCTTGAGACACTCCACTGCTTCTGCTCTCATTTTTAACACATACAGGAAGCAAAAAAATGCATCTAAGAGGATTGCCAGCCTATGATGAGCTACCTTCTATGAAATTATGGTGGTCTGAATGAGGTGTTGTTTTCTTGGGACCTGCTCGATCTCCCACTGGCATTAGCCACAGTTTGTTCCCATCTGACAACTCCTCACCTGCAGGGGCTGTGTGGCTGCGAGTGATGGGCACCTGCCCCCTTCTCCCTGGACAAGCTGTGGGGGAGAGAGCACTTTTCCCTTCCATTAAGCTAGACATGATTTCTATTAAAATGTAGTTTGTGACAAGTAAGACTGGATAAGAAGTTGGACAAGCCATGTAAGTTAGTTATATCAGAGTAAAAGTAAATTAAAGAGCTTGGAGTTTAGAGGGGTTGTAGTGTGTGACCAAGACATAAAACAGGCAAGAAGCCCCTGATGCTGGGGCTTCATTTTGTTGCAGTGATTGTCACTGCTGATAGCAACATAGATTTTTAGGTAAATTTGTATACTTCTAAATAAAGACCCTGGACTGCACATTTGAGGCCAACTCCAGGGCTGCTTCTGGACTAACATCACACACCATGAGCAACACCTGTATAGCATCCTTTTTCCCCACAAAAGGAACATTTTTTGAAAAAACTTCCTTGTGCTGTGCTGCTTCATGGAATGATGGCAGTTCCCAGAAAAGGCTAGACCTGCAGAACAAGCAGGGAGGAAAGCCAAGGCAGAGCAGGGTAATCAGCAGAAATGAGTTAGAAGGATGCTTGCCTTGTATTTACCTGACTGTCCTGAAAACGCTGCAGAAGAAAAGGCTTTAAAGGCTGCTAGATGGAAAGAAACCAGGCTTTCCAGAATTGATACACAAATACAAGTTAATGCTTAGTGAGAAAAGCTGCTTATATGAGGATGAATATAGTAGCACGTATAACAAGGAATTATTGGGTTTATTTTAAGCTGATTTACTTTAAAATTATTTCTGAGCTCCTGAGGAACTACATAAACATTTTTTCATAGTATTTTACAGCAATAGCAAAAGATCTGAGTTTTTAATAGAACTTCAAAGTTGTCTCTACAGCACACTGGTTTTGTATATCTGCTGGGCAGCTAACACATCAGCTTTTTCAGAATCTCAGCCCAAAAGGGAGCCGCTAATAACAAAGCTACTCTTAAAATGAATGACTGTGGAATATTTTAACTGTGTTTAATCAATTTCACCTCATAACACTGGCTGCCTTGGTTCTCCCTACTGAGAGGGGAGAGAGACATGAACAGCTTCCTTCTACCCTTTGTCTGCAATGGCTGTATATGAGCCAGCCCCACTAGTGCCTCCAGTTGCAGGGGATATAAACAAAGTCATGACAGCTGTCAGAAGACATTGAGGGTGGTTCAGATGTCTGACATGCCTTGAAGAATCTCCCACAGGTGGCACTGCCATGTTCAGGGGAAAGAAGGACTTTATGACACTGCGAAGAGCATCTCTAGGTGGTGAACGTGGCTCATCCTGCTAAGTGAGACGATCCTGCTGGGAGAGGGTCATGTGCCGAGCCTCGCAGGAGGGGGTGAGTTCCAAGAGGTGGCCAAGAATGTCTCTTGGTCTCCCAAGCTGGTTCTCTGGCTGTGAAGTAGGAAATGCCATACTGATACTGTGCTGCAAAGCCTGTGGGCTAGTTACAGATTTTGAAAAGTTTAGGGCAACCAATTCCCAAACAGTGGCTACTCCGGTGACTTTTACCAGTGGCAGTCCCAAGGTTATTACAAATGCAGAAATTAGCAGCTTTGTCTTCTTAGTCTGTGAAAACCTGATGGAGTTATTTTTATAAATGAGTTACATACTTTTATGGGCTTAACATTTTATCCTGATTTTTCTCATAACTTTTTTATTAATGCTCAAGAGATCTGAAGTACAGATTGCTCAGCTTAAATAGGGTAGGAAATTTAAATTACAGTTAAGACTTGGCAGGAAATTCAACCTGAACCACAGCTGCAGCTTGGAATGAGAGACTTGCTGGTTAGGTACCTGCCATTGACCAACTAAGATTTTGTACGTTCAGGCATAAATGAGGGATGATGCTGCAGAAGGTGAAAGACCTGAACTGCTGGGACAAAGATGCATTTAGGTCCCCCCTGTCCCCATTGCTACTTTTCAATGGGCTGTGCCTGGAGACATACACTGGAGTGCAGGAACCCTGAATCCTTCCTGGGCTTTCCCACATGCCATGTCCCTGGGTACTCAATACAGGCACTGTATAAATCCCCACTCCAATGATGCTGAGAAGGACACAGTGATCCAGCTCTGAACCAGGCTGAATTTTAGCAGAAGTGGGAGCTGATTTTGCTCTGAGGGGGAAACTCTTCCTCCATTAA
This sequence comes from Oxyruncus cristatus, assembly GCA_013399855.1. NCBI lineage: Eukaryota > Metazoa > Chordata > Aves > Passeriformes > Cotingidae > Oxyruncus > Oxyruncus cristatus. Next base: position 44,506 of record VXAY01002893.1, read on the forward strand.
AAGGTCCAACATCAAGAGAGCAAATTAAATCAGAAACATTCCAATCTTACTTGATTATTACATTAGAGTTGACTTCTAACTTCCAAGTTTTTTCCCTGGTTATTCAAATGCCACATTAATTCTATAATTGTTATTTGTTTTTACAAAGCCATGAAGGTTCTCCTTACTCTCAAGAAAAGAAGATGATGACTTTGGGAAAAAATTAAAGCCTTGATCTTCTCAGAAAGGATAGGCACAAGGGTAAATCCAGTAGTATACAGTTCTGTATCTTGAGTGAGATAGATGAAGCAGAGAGAAGCACTGTGTCTTAGAGGAACACAGCACGTGCAATGTCAAAGGACAAGGAACCATCATGCTCAAGGCTGGACAGAGCAGAATGGTCAGGGCTACTCTGCAAATAGGGAAAAAGGTATGGGGGATGGACTGAGCACAGGAGGAAAGCTTGAACACAGCCAGTCAGAAGACCCCTGTATGCCAGAAGCATACAGGCAAGGGCTTCAGAAAACTCTAGAAAAAAGTAAATGAAAAGGTTATAATGTGAAAGTAAAAAAGGGCTCATCTTTCTTTTGTTGTGTGGGTATAGAAATTTACTGAGATCTTTCAGAGGCCACAGAATTCCAGTGTCAGCCAGGGCAATACTTGGAAAAACTACAGGCCTGGTCCAGACAGGACTCAAAAAGGTTTGCATTGGCACTATGGTCAGGTATCATAGACTCATAGAATCACAGAATTGTTTGGGTTTGAAGTGACCACAAAGATCATTCAGTCCCAACCACCCTGCCATGGGCAGGGACACTTTGCACTAGACCAGATTGCTCAAAGTCCCGTCCAACCTGGCCTTGAACACTTCCAGGAATGGGGCAGGTAGATAAAGGGCTGCATAATTTGATTCCTTGGCTGCTATTACAAAACCAGGTAAGAGGCTTGTGCCAGGTGGGTTTAAGGCAGGCTCACAGAACTAAGGCTGGTAGGGTTGTCTGGGGCCATCTGTCTCAACCATACTATCAGAGTAGGGGCAATTATGAAAGTAACTACACCACATAGCTCAAGGTCATATCCTGAGGTACCCATCATATACCACATAGTTCCACATGGCTCAGTGAGGCACGGGCAACCGAGTGTTAAAAAATTAGGGATTCTTTCTGCCACCAGAGTCTCTTAGGAGGACTGGTGTCAACAGACAGTATGTTACAGTTCATTGAACTAGAGATGATGCTGCTACTGGGTTAGGATTTCATCAGGTTCTGGGAAATCCAGTGCTGGATAATTGGGACTGGAAGTAGTCCTGCAAAGTCTGTAGGCTTTGGTTGGGTTTGATGTCACTAACATCATGCACATTACAGTGAATAAGGTAACAAATATGGGAGTCCTGTGAGTAAAATGCTTGTGCTATTGCTGTATCCTGCAAGGTCTGTTTGCTGAGGTAAGGAGCAGTATTCAGTGGGACTGACTGATTCCTTTAGGGCTGGCCACACCATCCTGTTTGTCAGAGGACGAGATAGAGAGATATGGGATAAGGTTTAGAAATCAGGGACTTAAAACTAATTTATTTTTTTTTTATGATCACCACTCAACATGTAGTACTAAGCTCAGAAATAGCTCTGATCTGATGGACTCGTTTCATACTGGCCTTCATTCCTGCTTGCAGTCACTGCAGGTTTTCAGTCAGGCTAAAGGAACTGCTTCTCCTTTTTCCTTAAACAGACGCCATCTGTCCCACCACTGTTAGCTCCCACATCAGCCTGACCTGTTCAGCTGTTTCCTTTCTGCCTGCAGCAGAGATTTTTTTCCCTCTGTCAAAAATCTAACACAAAGTTTAACCATTTGCTGTGGTAAAGGCCATAAGTACATAAAACACTGAATTGTTCACTGGAGCCTCTCTCAGCCCAAAGACAGCATCACAGATTATTCTGAGTTGGAAGGGACCCACAAAGATCATTCACTCTCAAGTGAGTGAATCATTCAGGGGATTGCACCTGTGACCTTGGTGTTATTACCACCAAGTTTTAACCAACTGAGCTAATCTCAGGGTCAGTAAGTGTTGTTGAAAGCAGGAGAGAAAACTTAAATCCATCAACTCCTGAAGTCCCCATTCATAGCCTGAACCGAAAGCTGAGTCTTAATCCTAGTTTATTAACTAACACTTTACCATAGATAACCAACACAGAGTTGCATAATCCTGAATCCTTATTCTAATATGTGTTACAAAGTTGGATCATTTTCTCCAAAAAACCATCCAGTGTATCTTAATTCCAAAGCAGAGCAACCCTAACCTTTCTATTAGTCTATGATTCCAAGACTGGTGCTTAAGGGTCAAATGACTTGCATTTTATCTAGAAAAGTTGTTCTTTATGGCATTGAAGTTAAGACAGAGATGCAGTGGGATAAAGAATGTGCTTTCTGCTATTTTGGCCTGCACGGTTACATTTATTACCATCTGTCTGACTGTATCTAAACCAGTAAACTAAACAATGCCAGGATATGGGATGGACCATGTTGTTTACTTGTTAGCACAGTCCCTGCTGGGTAGAGGATGAAGTTGGCTGTCTCAGACATGGTCTGTACGTGGTTGGGGACACAGCACCAAAGAGCTGGGACTGACATCTAGAGATCTTGACAGGTCAAAACGAGGGCTGGTTCCCTGGTGATGCATCTTCTCATGGGTTATGTGTCTGTCTTACAGCTGAGGTAATATTAAAAGCCAGGAATTAAGGAGTCTGAGGAGGGTTGTGGGTTGTGCATTGGCATCTCTGTGAGGCTTCCATGGGCAGGCAAAGGCCCTTGTGTATTTATTTATTAGGTAATGCTAAGCAGGAAACCAGCACTCCTGTGGCCACAGGTCTCTACCTCAGCCTTTGAATGTGTGAAGCATAAATTTAACTCTTCAGTCCCTTCCTTATGCTGGCATACCAAACCCCAAAATCTTTAGAACTAAAGACATGGTTTGGCTTAGAATGAGCAGTAAGCTATGTTTATTCCTGAATCCTGTAAGAGTTATCATGCTAGGAACAAGGTCAGTGCCAGTATGAAGGTATCCTTCATGTTTGATCCTAGGGGCACAGAGCTATTGCCAGGTTGGGTTTAAATTCTAGAACTGGGGCTAAGGGCTAGAAGTAATGAAGTGGAGACTTGACACGTTATTTACAGGATGCTGCAAGAGCCATAAAGTTAGAAGGAAGCTTGATTCTCACATGGCCATGTGGATTATAGTCAGGTGATAGTGAATTATTGTTCCAATAGTTTAGGGTTAGTGCTATGCTTGGGGACTGTGAGAGCAAGAGTGATGTACCTGCTGTTGGATCCTGGCAGATCCCAAGGAGAAAAATGAGGCTGGCATGGAACAATGAATAATTGTGCCTCTTCCTGGGGTGGGTGAGGACTTGGGTTTAATACAGCAGATCAGAGATGTTACAGCATTATTGGACTTTTCAGGATAAATATAAATAAAAACAACAATAGATAAATAAGCAAACTGTGGACTTGCATAGGACTGTGTACTTCAGAATAGAAAGTGGACAGCAGACTGAGGCATGATTTGCAAAGTGCAGAGTGGAAGGGAGCCTGTCCTGGTGCTCTGTATCCAGAGAGTCTTCCTTAGGTCTGTCTGCTGCCAGAATATAAAATGCATTCAGGAAGGTGATGTCCTTCCCTAGCTGAAATTTCCAGTTCCAAAAGAAATGGTACGTTTTTGAAAAGGAGCCAGATATAAAGTGACTGACCTTTTTGCTCTGAATGTTGGGCAGTATATTTGTGTCGTGGGGAAGTGTCCATATACAGCCTCGATAAAAGGATGAAATGGAAGCCTTCATACATCACCCACTGTTAAGTTTCCTGACCACAGAGGGCAATGTTTAATATTCTTGCTTTGGATGTATTAAAAGATAAAATATGAATCAAATAGCCTGACTTGAAGCAGATTTGTTTCAGAAGAAAGTAGAAGTTAAAACTTTCATGCATCTGCACATCAAAGTGTTATTACTAGCTAAGTTTTTTTTTATAATTTAAGCCCATATCTGAATTGAATTTCAATGGGCTGGTTGCGTGGTGCACTCCGATCTCCATATCAGTCAAGTTTGATGAACACCCCAAAGCTCGGCGGCTGAGAAAGAAAGAAGAAAAGCCTGCCTGGGAACATCAAATAGGAGTGCAGACCTGATATCTTTTGTCAGTAGAAAGATTGTTTTAATACCCTGTCGGTCACAGTAATAACCTTAAACAAATAGATCACTTGTATTTACTTTGTAATATCAGTGCTTTTACAAGATTGACTACCTAGTGGGATTGTCTGTACAAATTCCACAGTTGTCCCCAGGCAGCTCTGTGAAGAGGACACTTTAACTCCATATGCCATAGAAAGATGCCTTCAGTGATGCTCCATGAATAAATCATATCCCCGAGGGCCGTGGGAAGATAATGGTAGAAAAACCCTGCCGGAGTGACTTGGAGAACTCCAACGAGCTGTCACAGCACCTGGCCACTTTGTGCAGTGGGGAGCAGTTATATCAAACAGGCAGGCAGATGTACCCGCGCAGGCAGAGAGCGCTGGACCTCTCTGAGCTGCCGGCAGGAGAGAGGGGAGCACCACTTACATTACCTATCAGAAGGGGCTCCCCACTGCCTGGGGCCACAGGGGTTACTGGAAAGAAAAAGAAGTAAACATTTGTCTAGTGGATAACTCCTTCTTTTCTTAATCCCTGCTCTTGAGTTACAGAGGCACTGTAAGGATGAGCTGTGCGTAATCTTTTTGCTGATAAAATTGCCTATCAGTGAGATGAAGATTTTATGCACAAGTGTTTTTTTTAGCCTTATTGGTTATCCATTGCTTCTTCCCAGCTCCTAGGATCCTACCCTCAAACTCGTGGCCACACACAGCCATTCTGTGTATGCAGCATGTGCATGTCAGGGAAGGCAGGGGTAATGGCTTGTAATGAAAAAGTAAAATTATCACCAAGACCGCCTTGTGTTCTCTATTCTTGCTATTTTCAGCAGTCTGTATCAGATCTTGGTTTAATTTTTTTTCATCTTTTCTGGGCAACAAAAGTTTTCCCTTTATATGAACATAAATAAACCCCTTTCAGAGTAATGATGTTTGCATAGAGGGTATGTTAACCTACAGGAGTGTGAAGTAGGTTTACATTCAGAGAACAACATGTATGTCAGGATTATTCCTTCGCCACTCCCCCTGTGAGAGACCTTTTCCTCTTTTGTTTCCATCTGAGCCAGGTGCCAGTTCATTACTCTCAGACATTTAAAATACATCAAATGAAAGTAATATATTGGGGTTTTTTCCTAAATGTTTTTTCTGTTGGTTTGTTTCTACTATATTTTAAACCTGTTTTTCCCTGTCAGGACAAATCTTACCTAGTTAAACATGAGCACAACTCTGGTTTTGTATTTCGTTACACATTCCTCTGTCACGAAATCCTAGCTACAGGGTCTGATTAACCCCTCTGACTGTGCCAAGTGACTCCCAGAAGACTGTTGGAGAAACTCCTGATTTACAGCTGTAGGAAAAAGCAGGAAATCAAATCACTGTTTAAGGCTTTATACATGCCAGGCACGAATGATCTGACCACACAGACGTGATCAGACGTGTAAGGCAAATCTAGAAAGATCCAAATGCCACTCTGTCCTAAATATGTCTCTTTCTCCTGGTCAATATGAAGGGAGCCTCAGTGAGACTAGTTTGAATACAGTCCTCTACCCTTCAGGCATTTTCATGGCCATGAATGAGCATCCTATCTTCCCTTTTCCCAGGCTGTCACTCTTGCCAATTGCCTTCATGCAGGAAATTGTCTTTTAAAGACCTCAAGACTGAAAACCAGACTCCATCATGTCCAAAGTGCAGCACCACAGGGAGAAGTTGCTCTAATGGTGTTGGCTACTCATCTGGTTGACAGCTCTAGCCAAAACATTCTGGCTTGAGGAGGCAAAAAAGACTTTCCTATTTCCCCATGTCAAGCTCCCTGGGTCAGGGGAAGAGGCCAAGGAAGGAGCTAGACTTGCTCAGAGATTTAAGAGAAGATTACAAAACAATTATTACTGTTGATCTTATCTCATACTTCTCATTTTGTGACTTCTGGGCACAGCTGACAGCAGGGACCAATCCATCCAGTAAGGTGTTGAAGTGGTCTACATCAGCCATTGGAATGGGCTGCCCAGGGAAGTGGTGGATTCTCCATCCCTGGAGATTTTTAAGACGAGACTGGACGTGGCACTTAGTTCCATAGTCTAGTAACCGCAGTGGTGTTGGATCAAGGGTTGGACTTGATGATCTCAGAGGTCCTTTCCAACCCGTCTGATTCTATGATTCTATGATTCTATACATCCTACCTGAAGCTATTCTCCATTTTCCACCTGCTCTGGCAGAAGAAATGGAGAAGTCTTTTCTCTGGCTTGCACTGTAAGGATCTATGTTCTAAGGAATTTTGCAGCAGCTTTGATGCCCTAAAGTTTTGATGGGTCTGACCTCTTACCTCTCATGCCCTTTATGAGATTTCTGTCTCCTTTTTGCATAGGATAATAGTTTTGCATTTCTGTTGAACTGGAGTGGGCTTTAGACTGGTCAGGTACACAGCCCATTATACTCCTACTGTGAGTAAAACTCTTAAACTGTTTAGTCAAGACATGTCTTCTCCAGAGAAACACCTCATTGCCTGGTTGTTTCATTTTGAAGCCTCGTAGCCATGAAATTTGTTGGGAGAACACAAACAGCTGTGATTACCTGACAGCTTTAGGAAATGGCACAGCGACAAGATATGTCTGAGATAAAAGTGCTGATTGCAGGTGGAGGCTGCAGGCAGAGCTTTAAAACTTCTCTGTAACCTTTGGGCTCTGGTGAGCACCAAAAGGGGGATGCCCTGTCAGTCTGTGTCAATGAGCAACAGTGATCTGATACTGCTCTTCTGCCCAACTGCGAGTCATTAGTTTTGCTGAAATTGGATTGAGTGTGTCTGTAAGAGTGATGCCATTATTCTTCCTTAATGTAACCACACTTTACACAGAAGATCCTAATAATAACGAGAGCCCTTGGCACTGTACATGTTGTACAAGTCCCTTCCAACATGTCCCAACCACAAATTCTTTCTCGTAGCCATGGCTGGGACAAGCTGCATTTGTGCCTGCTTAATTGCAACAGAGCTTACTGGAGCTACAGGAGGCAATTTCAGATGCTGTTTTAGCAGTGGGAGATGCAGGGAAGTGTTAATTCCTGGGGGTCTGCTCCCTGTCTCATCAAGCTCTCCTTAGATTATGTTTGGAAGACAAAATTTATAAAATCCAGTGTTTCCCTCTTTCTCTCTCATCCCTGTTTCTTGCTTGTGAATAATTAGTCCACACTGCAAGGACTTTCATAGGCACTGAGCCAGGACACGATGGGTTTCTCAGCCACAGATTACAGTCAGATCTGTTAATTTTCCTTTTCTCTTGCAGTCTGTCCCTTTCTTTTCCTTGTGCTTTTCTACACCCTGGTCTTTCCTTTCCAATTATTTTTTCGCAAGGAATTTTACTCATCGCAGTCTCCAAGCCATTTGTTACTGTACTGCAAAAGGCCTTAGGCATTCTCCTTTCTCTTTTCCTTTTTTCTCTCTCTCCTTTTTTCTTCTTCTTTTTTCCCCAAAACAACATTCCCCATTAGAGCCAATACTCACTACCAGCTACAGATCCTGCTTGCACATTTTTGTGTGTGTGATGGTACCCCAGCACCCTCTGTGCCACAGGTGGCTGATTTTGGTGTAGCACAAGGTGCAGGCAGCTTTGATGTGGCCAGGAATGGGGCCCACACCTCTAAATGCTGAACGGGTGGGGATTTATGCACAGCTCCAGTCCTCAACCAAAGACTAGGAGCAGCTGCTCTCCTCCAAACCAGTCCAGTCCTCCCAGCAGCAGCATCACGCACAAAGCAGCGGCCACACCCTGGGTTGTGGGTGCTGGGGATGGAGGGAATTGCCTGTGGTCATGATGCTGTCATGGACCTCTGCTTGGAGTCAAACACCTACAGCTGTGGTGACACCACGGTGGCAGGTGTTGCACGCTTTGTATGTCTGTGCTGCTCTGATGTCTGAAAACATGGCATTCCCTGGGCACTTCCCCTCAGGGGCAAATCCCCAAATTTCTCACTGAATTTACTGAGCAGCAGTGTGGGGGGGATGATGCTTCTGGCAGAGCCACTATCTGAGGCACTCTGACAGGTCCATGGTTGAAAGGGTTGTTTGCATCTAGCTCAGACAGCAGAAATTTGAGATTGCTGATGCATTACGAAACAAACACGCATAGTTTGCATTTGGTTTTCATAAGGAGCCTGGATATGACCTGAGGTATGCAAATACCTTCTGATGCAGAGAAAAAGATTTCAGGACTGCGGAGGTGTAAGAGTTGGCAAATTATGCAGCATTATGGAATAATACTCCATTTTTGTGCAAATTGAGGAACAACAGCTGTTAAGCATGTCAGTATTTGGGGAGGCTAATTTTCAGAGCAGAGGAATAGAAAACATCGCTGTCACATACACAGAGAGGAAAGGAAGTGAATGCAGCAATGAACATGGGAGAGAGCCTCACATTGTTATCCATAGGAGAATAAAAAGCACCAAATCCTTATTTAATCCTTGCAGAGTTATTTAAAGTATTAAAAATAGTGTGTCTCTGAGGGGATTCAGAATGGTTGCAGAGAGTGAGTTGAATTACAAAGTTGAAATTCGAGTGTTTTGTACTTATTTGAGGGAGTAAAGCAAGTACTTCTTTTCCACAATTCTTTCTCTTTTTTTTTTTTTAATTGACAACAACATGCACCACATAGTTATCTTATCAGTATTGGTGTCCTTTAAATCCAGAGCGTTTAAACCTGACCTCATCCCCTCCTCCAGTGCTTAACCTGCAGAAGTCCCCAGCTCTGCTTATCTGACCCCTCACTCTGCCACTGCTGAAGACTCACCCACCTTGTAGATTCTCCTTTAGCCTTAATCTCCTACCCTCCCTGCCTTTTATCTCCTAAAGTGCAAGCAGTGATCTGACACTTGTCTCCCCTGTTTCTTGACTCAACTTTCTTATAACCCATTTTCTAGAGTCAAGGAAGGAATTGAGTCTTGTCTTCTAACTGCATTTCTCCTGGTCCTTCCTTTGTCTCCTGGAACTAGTATCCCTCAGGTTGCTAAGGATCACTTGTGAGAGACTGAAATGTTAATGGTAAATGACTCAAACAAACAGCCATTTGCCAAAGCAGGGGCTGCTTCGCTGATGATGTGCAAGGGAACAGCCCAGGAGCAGAAGGGGTGTGCACCCACCACCAGAGGCTACAGGCTGAGTTTTGAGCCAGACAAGGGCCTATAATGATGGGGTACAACTGGCTCAACCATGCTGACGTGAGAGGCAGCTGCCATGTCTTAGAAGGTGTCATAACCATCAAAGACCCCCGAAGCCCCCCCAGATTCATTTCTGAGGCCTTCCACCAGAGGACTGCATGTGAATCCCTGGGTTACTTCAGACGGTGTAAATCTCCTTTTCCCCCAGGGGAGGTACCTGCGCGTTCCCAACTGAACCTGAACGTGTACTACCACACTGAACTTCGTGTTTCGTGGGCCTCCCCCATTCCCAACCGATCAAAACTGCAACCACCACCTTGACTGAGGGACACTGAAATTGCAACGATCAAGTCTCGTTGGTGGATCCATGGGGGTGATATCTTTCCACTCTTATCCTTTCTTTCTCTTTCTTTTCCTTACACATTTTCTTAAGTGTTCTTTTAATGCTTTTATATTGCTATATTTCTAAAGATAATAATCAAAATTGCTACACACCTCCTTCCCGTTGCAACCAAATTGTTCTGAAATAAACCTGACATATAGATATATTTATAAACACCAGTCATTTCCTGTTGTTTCACTCTAATCCACCCCAAGGGATCTATTTTTAGCAAAAACCTTAACTGCTTTTTACTGTATATACATATATATATATATATATATATGAGGCATATTGCTCACATTAAAAAATAAAAAAGTACCCACCAGCAGAGGTAGGAACTAGAAGATGCTGGCTGCAACCCCCTTGGAGCAATGAAACTTCAGGGTCTTATTTGGAACAAACCCAGTTTGTTTTCTCCCCTCCACTTGGCACCTTCAGACACACAGAGGAATCCTGCCTAATGCCGTGTTACCCAGCCTTGGCTGTCTCAGCCTCCGTGTTCTTGGCTGCTCGGCACTGTGCTGGCTTTGTTTTTGCTAAGGCTTGGCCAACAGCAGTCTTTGGCTGGGATTTGCGAGCAGAGCTGCCTCTGAAAGCTGGGGAGGGTGGAGAACCTGGCTCCATCTGTCCTCATGGTTAGTCTGACAAGAGTCACTCCTGTAGGAGAACCAACTGAAATACTGTTTCTCCAATTTACCCTCTGCCAGCTCTAATTTTATGTGTTCTATCTGTGTTATAACTTAGTTGATGTAGCAGGTGCTTCTTAAATAAAGGGAGAGAACTACTGTTTCCTGTTTATGTTTGATAACTTCTAGGCAGATAGACTTTGCCTATGCCATCCTTAATAGAAACTGATTTTGAGAGATCTGCTGTAACATCGTAGGACCCGTTGATAGAGAAGGGTTCATCCTCTAGGCGACCTCAGGATTAGCCAGGACTAGTCTCGTATTAGGCAGGACTATTCCAGCCATACGTAGTTATTTAGAGGTTCAACTTTAAACCCAAGCAACTGATCGCATGGCAGAAAATGAGCTCTTCCTTCAAAACTGAGGGTGGGGAGTGGGTGGATTTATTTTTTAAGGACACACTGGCAAACCCCAAAAAATGCCAAAAAATTTGTATCTGGTTGAGTCACAGCCAGTGCAGTTACTTGTTTATGTTCCTCACTGTTTTACTTGTGGTCATGGATTGGAAAGTGAGTTATCTTTACAGGTCTACGACATGGCAGAGTTTGTTGCTATACAGCAAATCCTTGCAGCCTGGGACTTGAGAGTATAAAGAGGACAAAGTCATATTTGCCTGTTTTAAAATGCAAACTTTTCACAAATAAAGAGCAACCTTCAGCAGTGGGTAGCTGTTTGGAACTCCAAATACCCAAGTAACTCTGAGTCTTTTCATTCAGTTCAGCCAGAGGCCTCAGGCAACTAATATTCTTCTATAGTTGAATTACTCGTCAAATTTTGATTTTTAGTGGGATATTAAGGATCCTGGTGCAGCAGCCTGTTCTGGGTGTGCAGCTGATGAAGGCAGCAGAACAGACCACCGAGCTCTGGCCCAGATTTGTCAAAGTGGTATTGAGCATGTGATGGGTGGCAGAAGGTTTCCAGGTATGTTGGAAATGTGTGAGCAGATTTTACTCTCGTCTGCTGCAGTGCAAGACATCTCCTGCTCTTCTTCCTGTTCTGCCCTTACCAGGTGAAGGGACAGAGGGAGAGCTGGGTGGCAAAAGAGCTGCGGGAGGTGAGAAGGTGGCATTGGGGTGGTGGAGACAAGTTACACTCAGGTGGAGACCAACTGCCAGGGATGAGGAGCTGTCAGAGACGATGAGGAGGTACAGAGCTGGGAAGGGGAAGAAGTGTTCAGTTGGCAGGTATAAGAGATAATTGTTAAACTGGTTGCAGAAAGGGCTGTTGCACTGTCAGGGAGTTTGGGTGAGGCAGAGCTGATTGTAAGGATGGCAGATATGGACAGCAGTGACCAAATGGACCAGGCGGAGAAGAAGCCACAGAGGAAAAACAACAGGAGATGGGAATACAAAAGTGGGGGAGGCTGAAGTGGCATGTGTGAAGCAGGTAACAATTTGGATATGAGAAGAAAAAAAGCAAGGAATCGATAGGGAAGGATGGAAAGAAGAAAGATGAAACTGTACCTGCATTTCACAATGTTTCTGGGTGGCTTCAGGAGGGTTGTGGTGTGCCTCTTCCTACATCCAGCACTGGCCACACTTCCGGGCTACCAGACACACTGGGGACAAATAACAGCCTGCCAGCAGGATGCACCTCTGCTTGGTGCAACATCTTCCAGTGTGTTTGTCTGGATGCCAGTAATTCAATCTCCACCAGCATCCTATACTGCAGTCCCCCTGTCTATGCCTATGCAATATACAACACCCCCCAAAACATCAGCATCTCCATTTCAAGCACATATTGGCAGAAACATGGATCTAGTAAAGAGATTAGTGGAATATTTGATTTACTAAAAAGGCCTAACAATTCTTAGTGTTTTCATATTAAGCTTCTGGGTCTCTGTTTTAAACTAAAGAGGAACACCAGTACAGTTTTCATTAATAAAATACCAGTGTATATGCGTTGCTACTGGCAAGGAGAGAAATGACTATGCAGGAGATTTGCTTTTATTTTTTTTATATACTTAATCTAAAATTGACCTGACAGCTTCTAGCTATTCCTTGGTGACAGATTTCAAACTATTCAAACAGATAATTTTCAGCTCTAGCATTTCTCTTTGGAACCTTATGCAAAAATTTTTCCACAATATTTAGCATGTCAAAGGCTGTCTAACAGCTCCGAGCCTTGCTTGTAAAATACGTGCACACAAAAATGTAAGAATGTGTTTTGGCAATAAGCTTAAATCTCAAAGAAATGTTCCAGAACCTTGATTAATTAAAGACAACCCAAGTGTTACCTCCAACCTGCACTGCTACATCATTAAGCAGCCTAATTAATACTAGGACATACTGAAACAAGAGAGGTATTTTGGATTTTCAGTTACTAAGGGAAACCTAAGTGCTGTCTGTTAAATGCTTTGGCCTCCTTTTCTTGTAGAAAATGTGCTTTATAACTTCCCCATATGCTCCTGCTGTTCTCTCCCTGATGGATGTTGCTATGGAAGCAAACTAGGGGAAAAAAATCAAACAGCTAATAATGTTTCTGCAAATGATTGCACAGGTGGAGCTGAAAAGTACAGATGACAGAAGTTAGTTAAGCAGGGGATTTGAGCTGCAGCAACAATTTGAGGCCAAGAATCAAAACACTCACACTTTGTTTCCTTTCTCTTTTCATCAGTTTAGTGAAATTCTAGATTTCTGCAGGCTGTTGAGGTTTATTTTACCCTTTACTAAGTAAATTTATTCAGAAAATTTCATGCCCTAAAACACTGAATAAAATAGATGGAGGTTTAGAAGGAGAAGAGAGGGCTGGGTATACTGCTAGTAGGTGGGATAGTCTTGGAGAATATAGGTTCCTTGAGGCTATGGGATAAAGAAATTGTGTCTTTCACTCAAATGAAATGTGGTCCTTCAGTTCTGTATCATAGTTGAATATCATTATAGCAACAGGGGAAGACGCACATGCTGGATGTTGGAAGGACAAACCTGTAGCATGACTGACTGTTTGTATTTGTTCACAGGCGTATAAGCTTTTTGATACAAAGCACACCCAAGAAGTGTATGTGAGTGAGGAAATGCACCAGCATGTTGACATAGAGCATTTAGTTAAGTACTGAAAATGAGAATACAGAGAGTCAAGGAGAGTGATAAAGCTCGCACCTGGCATCTCTGCAGGCTCCTGGCCAAGGCCAGATAGGTTGGCAGTATGTCTCCAGGGCACAGAATAGGCAGCTACTCTGTATATTTCTTGCTTGCTTTTCAATCATGTTGGCTGCTGCTCTGACTGACTCTGTGACATTGAACTTTTCCTTAGCTTTTCTGAGTCTTAGATAAACTTACACATATGGACCCTCTTCAATTTGGCTCATGCTGCTTGGTCCTTTGTCCAGGCATCCATCCCTCTCTGCTAACAGCTTACAGCCTGTGGCTTCTTCCCCAGACCACTTTAAACATGTTGAAAAGTGCAGCTGCACCACCTGAATGCTTTGGAATGGGGCAGATGGCTGCAGATCTCCTCTGGCCTAGAGCTTGGTCCCCATGAGGCCTCCTGAGCCCATGCTGCAACATCAGGAAGGGCAGAGAGTTCACTGTCAGGGTACATGTAACCAGAGGCCATTAGTCTCATTTTATCATCATTTTAAGGTTTTCTGGATTCTGTTGCACACCAAAATGTGGGGTGTATTAGTGATGGTAGCACAGCGCCGGTGTGTGCTGAGAGCTGGAGTCCTCCCTCCCGGAGGAGGTCTGTGCTGATCACCTTGCTCTATGCTTAGCTTTTCAATGCAGATGCTGCCAAGCAGAGGCTCACGTCTCATGTACCAAATCAGGGGCTAATACATGTTTAATTTAAAAAAACGTCCTTTTCCTGCCAAATTTCCTTATGAAACTTTTAATGAAAATGATACGTCCTGTCAAAATGCTACGGTGCAAACTTTTTAACCACTTGTGATCAGGAGATGGATTTCAAGTGAGCGAAAGGTCAACTTATCCACTAAGTCCTCCAGCTATGTGTGGGCCAAGTGCCTAAGTGCGTGGAGGACTCCTTCACATCCATGTGTGCTACCACATAGCACAGGGATGAAGAAAAACAAGAATCAAAAGATTCAAGGATTCATTAAAGCCACCTGTAGCCCATATGTACCTAGAAGGTACTGGAACACAAGTGTAGGTGAAGGTGCACCAGTGTGGTCCATAACCCCAATCACATAAGCCTTGGCACAAAATTTGGCCAGCCATTTAGGGCATAGGGCATGAATCACTTAATCCAGGCAACCTTATTTGTGCTAATAGTCCAAACTGACAAAGTTATGCAGAGAGGCTGGATCCAAACTATATTAATTCATGCAGTTGGTGTTCTATCACAACACTCTTGCTTAGTGAAGGTGCATTCTCAGGTCCATGTACACATTTTTCTGTTGATGTGTTTCATTTACATACACTGTATATGCACAGAGATGTAAACACAAAGCTATCTACTTCTAACACTGGATTAAAAACAAGCTTCCCAGCTCCTTGGGGGATACAAACAGGGCTGTCCTGGTCCTTGATATGTGACAGCCCTGACTTGACTGCAGAAGAGACCTGATCTAGGCTATTCCATCCTCTCATACTGCTCTTGTGGGAGAAAAATCACTTACCCCTCTTTTTCTCCAAATGGAAAAACTTGCCAACCACTTCCTTTGATTATTTTATCTTTTTCTGCTTGTGTGTGTTCTTGAAAGGAGGGACGGTGCACTGCATGTAGCCACAGTCACTTGGTATTCAGGCGAAGTTCAGAGTTAGTGAGGCGCCTCTAGAGCAGCTGCAAAGGGCCTAATATAAATATGAAGAGCTGCCGAGATTCATGATTGCACCTGGCTGTCCTGCTGCTTTACAGCCACTGCAAATTAATTTTTTCCGCACGTGAGCAACTAACTCAAGTCACTTAAACTAGTGGCCTCCTGCTGTCCTCTTAGGAAAAGAAATAGATGATTTGCACTGTAGGGACCCAGCCCATGCCAAGGGAGCCACCAGCTACTCTGCTGTGCCTTTCCATGACTGTTGGAGCAAGACAGGGAAGAAATGTCAGTTTAAGCAAAACAGGGAAGAAATGTCAGTTTAAAGTTCAGCTCCTGTATAACCCTTGATAAGGTTCAATTACAGTCTCTGGGCTGGTATTCCCTGGGCACGTGGAGGGAGCACGTGGATCTGCTCCCTTGTCCTGGTAGAGTTCCAAGCACAGGAGTGCAGAGGAAACAACTATATATTTTTCCATTGGCTTCACTGGAGCGTGCTGGCTGCAGCTGGAACAGCAGGGAAAAGATAAAATAGCCTGTTTGGGGAAGGACATTGTTAAAAATGGCAAAAGCTGCTGAAGAAGCTGCTGCTGAATGCCTGGTGATGCTGTCCTTGACGCCCCAACGCAGGAGGTGCAAACTCCAGCTCCCACAGGTATTTCTAAGCCACACAGCTGTGCTGCTGTCATGCAGTGAACCATGCCTCCTACCCAGTGAACCGTGCAGTACTGATGGAGAGAGCACCCTCTTTTCCTTTCTGATTTATAGACACATACATCCAAAGCACTGCAGAGGCCCTGTGCAGCACGACAGTGTTTGTGGTGCAGTATAAATAATTCCTGTAATGCATGCAAAGCTCTCAAAATGCTAACTTTTTATTTCAGTATGTGAAAGAGAAATATATTCTCTCTTGGGCTGGAAACATTATTATCAGAGTTAATACTGCCAGAGAGAAATGTCTCATGTGTGTTTCTGTCCTGTGCTATACTCTTGGGCATTCTGTTGTGGGGGGGAAGATCCTCCAGACTCCCTGAGGTCCTGCTGCCTGCATGCACATCACTGAAAAATTAGCCCCCCTGCAAGGTGTGCCAAGTACAGTGTCTTCTAGCTCAGTTTGCAGCAACTCACCATACATTTCTGCTCCTTCAAACACATCTTTAGAGAATGTCAGTGGCAGGCAACTAAGGCGAATTAGGAAAGAGGGATACAGGGTTGGGTGGCTCCACTGAGGTCCAGGCTGAGGAGTCAGGACTCAGTTACTCAGCTGACATGATCTATGAACTGAATCCCACACTTAGAAAAAGGGGCAGAGTCCAGTCTGACACCTGAGGCATTACCCAGTCCTTCTCCCTTGCCAAGACAGAATCAGGTCCACCTAAGACATTCCTGGTGTATATTTTGAAGACTTTTTAGTGAGTGCTAATGCCTCATTAAAAACCTGTCTAATATGCCTGGACAGTCTAAGTCCCTATAACTGGTGTTTGCTAATTAGGACATATTACTGACCAATGTTTTGATCTCGTCAATATGACAGAGCCAAGAAGCCAGGACCTCCCATTTCCCACAGAACAAGACTGATATACCAAACAGAACCATCACCTGAGCCTTGTGTCCTGTTGAGAAGAGGACCGGAGAGGTAGGTGGAAGACCCTCAGACCTCTCATTGGTTCCCGACATCCTTGGAGAAGGACAGTGTTAGGTGTCCTGCATCTCCCTCTGGAGTAGCTTTATTTTCTACAAAAGCCAAGGGGAGACAGAGAACTGTCAATCAAATTGTGCCTTAAATGGTCTGCAACCTTCTCCACCCAACTCTGTGGTCTAGCTGCTCAGAGTGGCAGTGCCTTCACCCCCACTCCGGGATCCAGCAGAGCAGATCTCACCTGAAGGAAATGAATGTGAAATTGAATATTAGCAAAAAATTTGATGATATATTCATTGGACCGTTATGGACCTGGCTGAGTATACACAATGCTGCCCATATATATGTGTGCTCATTTCTTTTTAGTGCCTGTGGCAATCATATTTCTGCTTGACCCAAGTTTCCTTTATTTGCAAAGGTAAAAATGCTATTATTGCTGACCATAAAATTATTCAGCCCTTTTATACATAACTATAGGAGTTGAAGTGGTCCACTGACTTTCAATGATGCAATCAAGTATTTGTGTGCATACAGTGCGTAAATATGTACTTTTGTTACTCACATGTAGTTTGTCTGTCAAATCTGAATGAATTTGCTGTTTTTGCAGAAGTGGCCTCTGCAGAAGCTTTCCCAAGACTACCCTGCAGTAAAAAATCCACATTGTGCCTATTGTCTGAATGAGCATTTTTTTTCATCTCTTAATCTTCTTGAATGGAATTGTGTAAAAAGCAGGCTGCAGTGAATTTTCCTGCAACTTAAAGAAATCTCAAAATCATTAAAAAACAATCCCTATAATTTTCAAAGAGGAATAATCCTTCTTTTTCAACTACTTCATCAAACTAAGACCAGACCTGCCATCTGCATAAGAATATATTCTATGTATTGATTTAATGAAGATATTATGATACAAAACTGAAGAGAATTAGGATAAATACTAGGATCTGTATATATTGATACTAGAATCTATATATTGAAAGCACACCCCAAATCCACACGTTTACAGTCTTCTGCACTGTAAACAGCATAGCATCAAAATGTACAGTCTTAAGGGCCTGCAGTTGTATTCCTACTTGCAATATGAAAACATGATAAACAACTGAGGAGCTGGATCTTGTTGGAATTTTTCAGTTATGGAATTTCACTTAGGACAAGGGGTTTTTTTTCTCTTCTGTGCTATGTATTAGTAGGAAAATTCCTAATATATGGTACAGCTATTTCTGTATCATTGAGACAAGCAGTTGAAAGATTTTCCTTACTTCTGGCTAGGATGTAATGTTACTGCTCCATTTAAATTTGATGTTCAATTTGCATGACTGTAGAGGGGAAAAAAAAAAGAAATCCCGTTAAGAAATGATTAATGGCAAAGTCACAGAGATGAAATGCAAACTTCTAAAACTAATTAATTCATTAGCTTACCCTAACTCCCCAAATGACTGTATCAATTGCAGCCTAATTCCTAATGGCTGGGACAAAGAGGTGACATGTATCCTTGGAAGAGCTGAGGGACAAAAGTTTTTGTGTTCCACTAGCTGTCCCTGTGTATTCTTACTCAGAAGGCAGAGCTCAGCAGTAAAAAACAACACAGTGCTTTTGAGCTGCAGCAATACGATTTTTTTCTTGAGTTAGCTGATGACCTTATCTGTTCACTCCTGCTCCTCTCAGCCTTCAGAGCACAAAATGAGTTCAACACACATGACATTTGTATAATACTTCTCTCTGAATAAATGTGCTGTTAAGTATGTTGCTCAAGTTTCCGTGTCTCTTTACAAAGCCATTCCTTGCCTGTGAAAAGCAGTCTGTCTTCACCCAGATGTGCAAGCCATGCCTTGCAAACATAACTCCTTCCACCAGTGCCACTTATTTGATGCCATGAACACACAGGCACTGAAGAGCTGCAGCATGTTGGGTGCCCTCCTGCACCACAGCTCATCCCTCTCTCTCCTCCCCAGGTCAGAGGAACATGTCTTGGACCTTGGGCTTATTCAATGCCTCTGAAGGGCAAGGAAGAAAAGTCTGATATTTTGCTGGAAGAAACCTGCATGGAAAAGATCCAATCATGATAATTGAAATTTGCAGCTGAGCAGGCAGAAGTAGGTCAAGCCTGATGCTGTTTGAAGATGGCTTTTCCAGGGAGCGGGGAAAAGTCTAATCAGTGCCAGGGTTGAGGTTAATGTAGACAGCTATGATGTCAGCTCACCCATCCCCACGTAGAGGTTTGTATTTGAGCTCCCCCAGGGATATCTGCATGCCCTCAGAGCTTATTCTAACTTGAAGATCTACTAAGCCATTCTTTCCCTATGTATTTCACCCAGGTATCTGTTGCAAAGCCTTGGCGCTTGCATTATTCCTTTCTGCCTCTCTACATCCATAGAAACCCCACATAGTCTGAATCCATTAGGAAACTGAAGTCATGATTTATACTTTACATCCAGCAACCATGTAAAAGTCATGTTTGGGCTCAAGTCTGGTTTGATTGAAGACTCAATTTATCTTCATAAAAGAAAATTTACGCTTGTGCTTTTCTATTTGGCATATAATCAAAAGAGAGGCGTTAAAACCCTCCAGGAAGGGCCATGTTCAAAGACCCTAGCCTTAGAAAATGGGGATGAGGAACTTTAAAACACAATATGGATATTTACCCCTAGCAAACTGAAGTGTCCAACCTTTGAAGCTCCTCTGTGTAGGCTTATATATAGCACTGAAGGGAATTCTACCTGTATGAACAAAGAACCGCATCCTAACCGCCTTCCTGAGGAGCTCACTGTGGGGACTACAATGAATTTTAACTCAAGAGAGCAATGAGTAGGTCGAAGGGCTGCCCCGTTCCAACTGCCTGCACACATGGCAGGGAAGTGGTGAGGCTGATCCAAGCAGGCATCCTGCTGGGCAGTCCCAGGGTTATTTTCTCAGGTTATTTTCTGAGCATGTTTTCTGGGATTGCGATGGCATTACATCATTGCTGTGCATTGGTATGTGCTGTGGATACACCAGTAGTTTCCTGAGACACAGTTCACCCTGAAGCAGAGATCACTCCTGTTTTCACCAGGAAGCCCCTGTTGCCTTTTTATGAGCCTGGACTACATTTTGCGTTGAATGAATTAAAAATGCATGATGTGCAAATACATGGGTGTTGATTTGGGTACTACAGGGAGGTTATTGGGGTTTTGCAGAGAAGTAGATCCAAAATATCAAAGCCATAACTCCCATGGAGGGTTGGCAGATGGGCCATTACCCGTCAAAAATTGCTGCAGTTTCAGTGCTGATATCAACCTCATGATCTGCTTTGTTTAGTTATGTCTTTCTCAGATGTCACTATGGTGTGTGCTTAAATAGGATCCCCATTCCAGAAAGTTCATTTATGTAGTATTTATATGGCAGAGACATCTGTCTCTTTCTTCTGTGAGCCTGTGTTCTGGTTTTGATTTAGTGTATTGGGTCCCTTTAGTGCCAAAAAACCACTCTATTCCTCTCTGGCTGATAAATTCAGATGATTGCTCTCATTCTGTTTTCTTATGAGAGGAGACATTTTAATATTGCCTTCTCATCCATCAAACCTCTTCTTCATCTCAATGAGGCAACTATCTGTTTGGGAAGTGATTTCTTGTAAGTGTCATTTTCTAAAGGTGAACTCCTCCTGGCCACTGCTTTTAATCATATTTTAATGGCAAAGGGCTTGCAGAGACATTATGTAATCAAAAAGATGGCTTTGCACATCCTTCCAAGGGTTTTGCCACAGTTGGACTCAGCTTGCTTTCCCTTTTCCTTGCCCAGCAATAATGGAGAGGAAGAAAGGGTGCTCTTCAAGCTGGGTATTTTTCAAGATCAGAGTTAGCTACTCATGCAAAATGTAAAGCAGGGAGCAATTTCTGGAATCTGTGAGTCTTATCTCAAGAAGAGATGTGTTTTTACATTCAAAACCACCAAAGGCATTTAATTTCTTACAATGAGTCTGCAGTTCACAGTAAATAGCCATTTGTCCACATGTCCAGGGAACAATAAGATTGCAAGTGTTTTCTGCTGGCAGGAGTCAAATATCTTGCTTTTTTCAGTAGGTCTTTGATATGCAGGAGCAGCCATGCAGATGGTGAAAGCAGCCTTATACCCCTCCTCTGCACCTGGGCCATCTCATGGGTGAGCAGTAGCAGGCTCTGGTTCAGCAGCCTCCAGAGACCAGTGACACCAAACACTGCTGTTCTTAAACAAGTGAAAAGTAACGAGGCTAGGGATAACCAGAAATGTGCTTCAGCACAGTCTGTCTGGGTAGAATCTATTTTATTTCTGTCAGGCTCCATTTTAGGCACTGTGAGCAAAGCATCTTTTTTGAGTATTGTATTTTCAAGACAACGGTGTGACTCAGGAGCCAGAACTAGTGCTGGCTACTGGCCAGGAACTACAGAGAATACAGTTCTTGTATATAACCGGTCCTTAAACAACACTGAAAGAAAACTACCTTTGTTTCTAAATCTCAGTGCTTTGAGTATTGGCCAGTACTGGAGAAAGAGCACCTGACCCCTGGGAGGTGTTTTCCTCTGTCAGGAGGCATCACTGGGTGCAGAGGTGCATTCTAAGCATTCTACTCGTTAGTAGCTGGTGAGGATCAGTGTGAGAGATGAACTTGAAATATTTTGCTGCTGCATCCTTTGATCTCTTTTTGCTGCTCTTTTCCAGCCCCACTGCAAATAAAGCTCTGAACTTTATTTTTCTCCCTAAACCTAATTTTAACCCTAAACCAGCTGGGGCTGAACCATTGACAGTTTTCCTCTGGCCATTCCCTGTACAAAATACTTCTCAAAGCTACCATCTCTGAAGTGTCACTGCCCCTTTTGCAACCCATTCCAGCCTCACTGCCATGGAATTACTGTCATTTCTCTCATCCCTGACCCTAAACATGGGTTGAGTTCTCCCAGACTCACATTAGAAAAAAAAAAAATGCAGTTTTTCTTTTCATCTAGGGTTGGGGCTAGAGAGGGGTTAGGATTAGGGACAGATGTAGAGTAAGGGTCAGAAATGGGTTAGAGTTTGGGCTAGGGCTGATGGAAGAGGAAAGCTCTTGGTCTGCCTAGAGAACTACAGCTTTTGGAATGGTTCCTAGTGGTTTCCTCGCTACCAAGATTCCCCAGGGAAAACCCTCTTCAGTACCCTGCTAGAAGATGATTATTTCACAAGAGAATGAGGTGGTGCATTCCCGTAAAGAATAATTTTTTTCCTGATTTTGTTCCAAGTGCAGATGAAGCACAGATAGATTTATTATGCTTCCTTGTAAGCCTTAATTTGAACACTGGTCACTTCATCTTAAGCCATTTTTCTTTCTACAGTGCCCCTTTCCTGGCCCCAGGCATGGAGAGCTGTGGAGGGAACTCAGACAGGGAGCTTGTGCACAGCAGCACAAGGTGAGTGGAGCAGTTCTCTGCTCCTGACTCTGCAGAGCAGGTTTGTGTGCAACTGTTTTACTTAAGCAAAACAGGTCTAGTGCGATTATGCTGGGCTGACTGCTCACAAGAACGATACTCCAAATACAGCAATGAGTGAGATGCTTGTGTTGTAACTTCCCCGAAGGTGTAACTATTTGGGGAGTAGAGGTTTCTCTTATGGTACAAAACCCTTCTCTGAGCATAGTGACTGAGAAAACAACAAATGGAAACGTGAATAGTGTATAAACACAATCACAGCAAGCTGCTTTTCTTCCCCCAGGGTGCTGGAGAAAGGAAATCTGAATGGAGAAGGCTGGATTTCTTCCATCTGCACTGAAGAGCAAGTGCATAGCCCTGAATCCAGCATGGTGACATGCTGTAGTCAGTGTTGGAAAGCCAACTATTACCATGTTGTATCTGTTTTCCCCCTATTCTTGCAGGTCATCAGACTGAATTTTGCAAACAGGCTCCCTTGTTTTGTTTTTTTGTTGTTTTCATAATAACCCATACGAGCTCTTTGGTAAATTGCCACTGTAATTTTTTCCACTTACATCATAGTTTTTTGATACTTCAGTTCTGAAGTATCATAAAACCTAGATTAATAGTATAATGGGAATTTGGAGAGCTGTGACATAACAAGCAGTAGGTGTCCATGAAGCACAATTATAATACTGAGCTAATCAGCACTGTATTCAGTTGACTAAATTCTCACCTCTTAAATGGCAGTAAAAAACCTCTATATAGGAAAAATTAAGAATGATGCAAATGCAGGGAAAAGTCAGAGCAAGTTCATCTATTTCAGTGGGCAACGTGTCAGCGCTGTCCTGTTGATTAACGCCAGTACTATTATACACCATGCTTCCCAGCTCCTGCAGGTTTAAAGGCGCAGAAAGGTAACACACAGCTCCTAATGGATAAGTTTAGGATGGAATGGGGGAAAATGGTGCATGGGAGTTGGCAGGGATGCTGGATATTGGTACCCTAACATTGCCACAGGCAAAATTGCTCGTTTGAGACCTGCTTCACCACTCTCCATGCAAGGTATAGATGATGCAGGTCTTGCATTTCTACAGATCATCTCTAAAGATTTTAGACTTTTTATCACGGGCTCCCTTAACCTTTCATGTTACATCAGTACATGCTCAGCAAATCTGAAGGCAGAATGCACATCAGGTAGGTCAGATGAGTCTTGGCTGACCTCAAAGAGTAAATTATATTTAAAAGGAAAAAACGTTGCCTCCTTCATTTGTTCCTCACAGGTTTTTTCCATTTTAATTTTAAATTTTGTGTCAAAACTCCCATAAAATGCCCCCCTTCACCTGTCTCTCTTTCAAATATGGGCTGAGTTCAAGACACAATGGTGCAGAGTGGCCCTAATAAAGTTTTATCTCTTGTTAAATAGGAACTTTATCCATACTAAACAGCAGTTTTAGCCTAGTGGTTATGGCCAAGCCAGACACACCAGATGCTCGTTGGCTATTGCACTGATTCTGCACTGGTGACCAGCCTCTGTCCCAGCTCTGCTGCTATTCACCATTTGGGACCTTATTAGCAGGTCATCACTGAATACACGGACACTCATTTATATACTTCTTTTCTAGCTTTCCCTCTCTGTGCCCAGAGAGACCCTTGAAATGCAAATATCCCCCACGATTTTAGATCACAGGCGCTCTCTGCCCGTGAGCGAGGTGGCACAGACAAAATAACCCTCAATAATGTGTCCGAACCCTCCATTTCAGCATTTTCTGAACTCCAGTGGCATAGGGCTCTATTGTGAAAATCGACTAAGAAAGGCTTCACTGAGTGGAGCACATCAAGAGAAAATAAAGAATGAGGCCCTGGTTTCATCCACAGAAGCTGTCATGATTTATTTGCTGTCACTTGAATCTCCATTAAAAGGCTTGCTGCGACTTCACCAATTTCTTTCCGTTTTGATTGTCTCATCCTCTGCTGATATTTGAGGCCTGGCTTGTTATATCTGAATTTGAAAGATATGTAGCCACCCGAGCCTGGCAGCATGCTAGCATTAACTTCTCCTACCCGATGGGCTTTTGCTGGTCCTTTATGGAAGATGAAAACCGATGAATCAACTTCAGAGGCTTTATGGATTGCACAAAACCCATCCTTCTTCCTACCCAAGTAAAGCAAGAAGTCCTGCTAATGAAGCCATTGGAGGAGGGCTCTGTCTGCTGCTCTGTGGTAACCACATCCAGAGTGGCTGTGAACTTTTTGAGCAGCCATTTCTAATTTGGGAAGTCTCAGATTTATGTAGCCGTTTTCTTGTTTTAAAAGAAGAAGTCAATACGTATTCACAGTTTGACCCCCATTAAGGACTAAAGTGATGCCATGTTTCACCAGGAGAACGTTAATGCTATCAATTTTTCAGCTTTTCTACTATATTTTCAGCGTGTCATGTCCCTTCATATCTCGCATGTGCTGAGGGACCACTGGAATTCAATTACTGCCTGTCACTGCTGTTTATATTGATTTATAGATCATCCTTTTTGACAAGTTCATTGCCAAGCTTTAATATGCCTTAATAGCTTTATTGTTTATTAATAGTAATGCAGTGGTCCAATCTCCAGCCTGCATTAAATGTCAGCTCTTTCTTTCTGTGGTGGCCTGTGGGTTGTGGAGGATCAGTGGGCAGGTGGCCACGGCTGGCTCCACCCGCCTCCCCCTGCCCAAATGACTCTGGCACCGATTGCTTTGGTTAACGACCTCCACAGATTTACTTCAGCACCTCCAGTAAGGAATTAAGAAGAGATTTGTCTAACAGTTGCTTGTCAGAGGGACTAAAATGCCTGGTTGTGCCAGTGGGGTTTCGGCAGTGCCACAGGGTACAGCGTGTAGCACTGCTGGTGCCGGAGTGTCTCCAGGAACAGGGGAGCCTCCCCACACACCCACCGTACCCTAAGAGAGATGTAGATTAACACTGCCACTGGCTAGCGTATCTGAACAGGTAACATACCCAAGACTATTATGGGGAATACAGAGGTGAAAAGTGTATGTGCATCAGGGGCTTTTTTTATGTCAAGCTATGCAGAGTTTTATAATGAGGGCAGAGTTCACTGGCAATTATTGCTTAGGAAAGTTTCCATGGATAGCTATTTTTCTTTCTCTTCTTGCCAACTGGCTATTTGAAATATCAATTTAGCAGAGGAAAAATCCTCCTCAAAAGCAGGAGTCCCCAGGCATCATGGGTCAGGGCTATTTCAATGCAACTGTGCTGTGAGAAAAAGGAATGTCCTCAACAGTAATAAAATGTCTTGTATTTCTTAGGCATAAGTTGTTGCACATTGGTAGGATAAGAGATGAACAGCAGCATATTTCTGAGTATTTTCTGCCTAGAAACATGCAGGCCAAATTTTTCAAATGAAGCGGTAGCCGTTCCTCCATGTGTGGGTCTGTGTGTTTTCCCTGCACCACTGTCAGCTGCCTTTTGCAGTGCCAAGCACAGCAGTTTGTTTTTCAGGGCTGTTTGCAGTCTCAGGATGCTTGCAGAAGAGAGCTGCTGCAGCTCAGAGGTGCAGGGCTGATCTGTTTACCCAAGCAGGGGAAACATGAGGTGCAAATCCTTCCCCAAAAAGCAGCTATCAGCAGCTCAGGTTCTGTCACACAGCACTACTCTCTCCTGTGAGCTGCTGACATTGGCAGCCAAGGACTCTTTGCTTTCAAGACCCTTCCGGAAAGGTTCCTGCCTCCCTATATCTTGCTCAGCAGCACTGAGCACCTTCAGAGAAATAAAATTACTTGCTCATTTCTGCCTTGGTCTGCTGCATTTCCCCAGGAGCATTAGTTCATATATTCCTCTTGCCTTGACTAAAATGATGAGAAATGGATAGTACTTACATTCTGTCTTTCTCACACACACACAAAAATACATACATAGATGTATTTAAAGAGACATCTTAAAACTTAAGTCATAGCCCAGGAAAAACAACTAAAGGTGATTTTTTTTTTTTTTTTCTCCCTCATATTCAGTTTTCAAAGTGAATTCAGAGGGAGTTGCCACTTTGGTTGATGAAATGTGACCTGTTTTAATCACTGCTGTCCACTGTCAGGTATGTCAGGCAATTTAGCTTCAGGTGCATAATGGCAAATTATTACAGAGACAGAATGATTTTAAGTTTCTAGACAGTGGGAGCATTCCCAGAATCCATTACTGCCTGATTAAATTACTCAGATTTCTGTGTGTGAAGGTTTTGTACAGCAGCATGTAATCCACGAGAGTAACTAATCATATCATATTGATTTAGATGCTGCTAGAAAGGGAAATCTAATTGTAATACTGTGAAAGCTTCTTGGGGAATCTGTACTAATGATTGCATTTGTAATCCCATTTGCAGGTGAAAGTTCTGAAGCGCAGCTGTGAGATGAATAGCAATGCCGACGGTTTGGACACAGCCCTGCAAAATCAGGTTGCAAAAGACGAGATGAGCTGAGGTTGTCCTGATGACTTAGCAGCAAGTTTACATCCCTCTGGTTTTCTCCACTGATGCTTCCTGGGACTTATTAAGAAAAAAAAAAAAAAAAAAGAATGTGAGGAAAAGGTGCAGGATAAGATTAGAAAGGAGGCAGGATTCAGCCCCACATCCCGCTTAACTTCAGAGTCCATTCCAGGAGCCAACACTGTGCTCTAAGCTCTGCTGGTGTTTTGCAGGGACACAACTTCTTTGCTCTCTCTCTTCTTTTTATCTAAAGACAAACACATTTGAAAAGCACTTTTCATTCAGGGAAATGAAATGCTCACCTGCTTTTCATTAAAACTCTTTATTGTTGTTTTCTTCTTCTTTAAATACAAATTTCTACAGTGCTGCTTTTGTGTTTGATGATTGCCAGCAATTTGATCTGCCTTGACCTTTCATGTCTGGGCTCTGGCAATGTTATCCTCCCTCTTTTTACCCTTTCTGGAATACATGGGCTATTAACATGTGAATTATACGAACTGCTTTTTATCTTTCCTCTTTGTGGTATTATTGCAGAGTGGTATAAAAAACCATAATGTGAGGAATTGTTTTGCTCACTTACTGTCATGGGACTTTTGTAGCTGTTGTTTTTTCACTTTTCTGACCTGTTTATAAAGAAATATAAATAATCTTATCAAGAGAACCCTTGCATCTCTTGCGTACACCAGAGCTTGTGAGGTGGTTTGATGGGCGAGAGGGCACAATTACATGGGAGAAGAGCTGCCCCTCAAGCTTTGACAAGCACTGGAAACACTTATGTAGGTTTCTGAAGGTGCAGCAAACCTTCAGTTGGGAGACAGGTCCCTTCAAGGCACTGAAACTTCCTTTCCAGCGTGCTGTGGGGCTCAGCTCACTTTCCCTCTTTGCCTCCTGCTGGCATATGATTTTTGAGGACCAAACAGCCGTGTCCCTTACAGGTGAGGTCTGGTTTTGACTCTGAATTAGTGACCACTTTTGGAGAATTGTGGAAGAGATACCCTTATCCTTCCCTTGGGAGCCGACTCTGAGAGATGCCAGGCTGGATTTCACTGCCCTACGAGCTCTCCTGCTCGCCCTGCAAACCACATCAGGGAGCCCTGCAAAACACCAGGGCTACATATGCTGCCATCACCTTGCTGAGCACTCCAATGGTATGAAGAGCAAGGCCTGGGACAGGGATTTTCCTGGGGAACCAGCCCAAAGAAGGACTAAAGGCAACAGATATAACCCACAAATTTCATCTACATCTTTCCTGCAGGTGCTCTGGAAACTCACCAAGTCCTGCTGTGCATTGCAGCTTGAGAAAAGAAGGGTGGTGGCCCAGTTGCCCCTCTCAAGGGGGGCTTATCCCTGTTGCAGCAGTTCAGTGCTTCCCAGTTTGCTCTTTTAGTCTGTGCTTTGGGTGAGTAGGTATGAGGCAGAATAAACTGCGGCCTTGGGCAGATGCTACTTGGCTCCAAAGAGGTTTTAATCTTTTTTACAGTGAAACATACATTATTTTTATTGAAGTGTATTTTCTTGCACAGTACAGGTGTAGTTTACTCCCATTCACAACAGAGATATTCTGAGTAATATCAAAGACATAAGAAAACCCTGAGAGTTTAAAATAAGCCCCTATATGGTTCCTAGTCATGAACAGACACTGACTTTGTATCGGGAAGATCAACAAAACTGAAAACTAGTTAAGCATTATCTAAATAGCCTTTAGGATATTCAGTTATGTATAGGAAAGAATTTTACATGAATGTTTAATGCATGACTCCTATACTGTCTGTTAGGTGTCATTAAAACCCAGGGGTGTTTATTTAATGCAGAGACCCCTCAAAGTTTTAGATAGCATTTGAATTTGGTATAAACTATAATTTGCTTCCTTGACAGGTATGCAAAAGTCTAAATGTCTTGTAAAGTCATGCTGTGGGTGATTATTTTTGGTAATATGGATTCCCAACAGCTGTGGATCATGTTTCTGAAGAGGGTCTGTGACCAGAGTCAGTTCCTGATCCCTGCCAGCCAGGTACAGGATGAGATGGAAGGAAGTAAGCAAGCAGGCAAACAAGCCTGGTTCACGTGCTGTGATCCTGTACTCAAGGACCACAGTAAATGTGTCATTAAAAGGTATTACACTAAAAATATACAAAGATCTTCTGCATCACTGAGTTCTTCCTGGGGAACCATACAGCAGTGCCCCAGATATCTGCTGCTGCTCAAAAATGGGCAATAATAAGAAGAGCATTTAATGAGATAAGTTAAATAGCATTTAATGCAAGATCATCAGATTCTGCCTTCCTGTGAAACTGCAGCCTCTTTTCCAGCATTACATGAGATATACTTTCCAAAAGTCTCAGATTTCCCTGACAAGAAATTTCCTCGAGGTCTGAAAAATGCAGAGCAGAAATAGAAATGCTTTAATGAATGCGGTCTCCTCTATTGTATCACTTTCTCCTGTTTTTTCTGGGCTGCAAAAAAATCAGTAGAGAGACCGGGACTCTCTAAGTGATGCTGTCATGCATCCATTTTGGTTTCTCTGGAGATTGCTCCATGTCTATCAACATCTTATTGGGTTGAAGTTTATATGCTGCCATCAGCTCGGCTGCCTCCCTATCATCTGGCAGATCCGTGGTCTAGGCTATCCTCCTTCTCATTTGATTTCCACGCTTCCCAGTCTTTTGTCTGTGATGCACTCTTGGTAGGTGTCTGAGGACTGTTTTCCAGAGTACATCAGAGTCGAGCTGTGCCCTGTACAGAGGTAACACTTACACAACAGTATGAGCCGCACCATACCTTGCTGAGCTCTCCTGGATTGGACTTTTCTTACACCCCCCCTCACCAATGCAGCAATTCCTAGCCTACAAGCAGGGCTTTTTGATTCACAGCACTGGAGCAGCTGAAAATAACTGTGATGAAGGGTAAACAGAGTATTTATATGTATGCTTAAGTTGATAGAAAATGCAGTAAGTATAAGGGTGAAGGAAGCATTGAATAAAGGGTTCCAGGAAGTGGGCTTGTTCTTTTGCCCACATGACCAGAAGGCATTGTCCACCCATGCTGGCATTTTCAAAGCTGTTCCTGTTTCTTTCTTTCACTGCCCAACCTATGACAATGACAGGTTCAAACTATGAGGGTGTTGCTGCAGCCCAAAGCTGTTCAGAGACCGAGTGCGAGGCGATGAACAAAAACCTTGAGTCAGAAGTTTTTGGGGGGGATGCCTGTGCATTTGGAGGGGTGGCATCCTCCCGAGCATGTGGACCTGCTTGCCCACAAGGCAGCATGGGATCCGCAGAAAAGGCATCCAGTGTGGTCTGGATTCACACTCTAAGCTGAAGGCCACCAGCAGGGTCTGACTTTGTGCCCAAAGCCAAAGGGTACCATTCTCACCAGGATGGAAGTTGCCCAGTTGAGAAAAGCGACACCTCTCCCCTTCCTAGCCTTAACCCTGTGGTTTTCACCCCAGCTAATACTGACCCAAATCCATGTCCCTGAAGGCACTTTTGCATGATGTCTGAGGTTTCTTAAAACAGCAGTCCAAAAAAAAAAAAAAAAAAAAAATTCATTGGAAACCCCCCAAATCTAAAAGAGATAAAATCCTACAAACAAAAACTGCTGAGTTTGGCACAGTTCTCCTTTATCACTGCTGAAGCCATAAGGGGCAATCTTGCTGCAGTGGGATGATGTGGACAGGGCAACCCTGGCTATGAGATCGCTTAGTGAAGACAACCACGTCAACCACTCTCTCTGAAGTTCCTGCTGTGATACTTCTCAGACAAAGGGGATTACTCCCATTTCATGCTCAGTTTGCATGTTTGTTTGGGTTTTTTTCCAAAAAGGAAAGTGTTTTTTTTTGTGTTATGCATTTCCCTGTAATTAATCTGTAGTACAGATATATGCTTTCTTGTGCTACGTTTCTGTTTCTCTGTATATTCAGGTTTTATATCTCTGTCAACGTATTACCTCCCCCTGAAAAAGAATTATTTCTGTAATCAGATTAGTGCTGAATTTATACTGAGTCTGAAGTACAGCTTTACTCACTTGATTATTCAGTTTGCTATAAATGTTGGGTATAAATTCCAAGAGAGCGAATCAAGCAATTTATTTTTTTACTACCCTTATACATATTTCTACTTATTTGCCATGTACCTTTATTGCATCAACTCACAGTAGACAAAAAAAAAGGATGCTTAGCACGGCTGTAGGACCTATCTGAATGCTGAGATAAGAGATTTAAACAATTTTTCCAGCAAAATACTCATTAATTTTCCCTGAACTTTCTTTTGAGGTAAGAGCTGGGAGAATTTTGGCTTTTTTTTTTTTTTTTTTTTTTTTCCCCACGAACATCCTCCCTTTTGTTTTTGG
>VXAY01002893.1:75440-140625 GCA_013399855.1 Oxyruncus cristatus
CCACACACATTGCTCCTTTGAGATGTTGAAAAGATGTTACGACGGAGAGCAACTTCTCTACTACTGCATTAGTGACAGCACTGGCAACACAGTTACTGTGTTAATGGCAACCCAGGCATATTCACCCACTGCACACCTTAATGCAACATGATCCTCAACTTATTTTTGTGTGCGCTTCTATATGGCCAGCCTATGTTGAAATTATCCAGGCTGGATGGTGTGTGTGCTTTCTGCAAACAGTGCTCCCTGTGAGTGGCATTATTCATCTTAAAGGCAGCTGTTTTAGGACATTTCTAGGACAAATACGCTGGATATGAAATATAGACATAAGTGTGATATGCGTATGAACTGGGAAGATGCACAAATGATATAATTCTTGTAAGTTATAAGAGTGTCTCAGTTTAATGAGACAGAAGTGTTTTGCTAAGGGGGATGAGTCATAAGGAAGACCAAAACTCCTCCCTCTAAGCAACTGTAAATCCGAAATTAAGAGGCTCCAATTGAGAAAGCGTGGAGAAAGGAAAAATAACAGCCCTTTATTAAAGGATATATGTGTATTGGCAGAACAACAAAAGAACACAAAACAAAACCCCAATCGAACAATAATCCTATACCCAAAAATCCCTTTCAATGAAAAGTAAACAGTTCAGTTTGTGCTTTTTGGTGCAATTCTAACCACAGTCAGCAGGGGGCGCTGTTGGATCACTGGAGGTGCAGAGCCCACAGTGGTCGGGGTTGGGCGACAGGGAGCGCTGTTGGGCTCTGGCAGTCACCATGTGGAGGCCTCGCTGTGCTGGGGGAGCTGAAATGGAGCCCTTCCCTCCCCCTCACCGGGAAGGGGAAAACGAAGAAAGAAAGGTTCTTCCCAAAAGGGACTCACAGTGTCTGCTGCTGGCCATGTGACTTCCCCTTTCTTTGCTGAGGTGCACAAAAACCGCTGCCAAAACATGGAAGCTGGGGGAGGGGAAAAAACAAGGGTGGCTCTCTCTTCCCAAATAGTTGCTCTCTGATGAAGTCCAAGCAGGTCCACCCGGCCAGGGTGGGGGCAGAAAAACAGGGTGCCAGCAAGCCAGGCAACCAGGCTGAGAACAAAGCAGCCTCCCAGCTTTTGCACTGCACACCTTTCCTCCTCCCGACAACCACAAACTGTGTCTCCTTCCCCCATCTCCGGGACAGAGAAAAAAAAAATATCCAAGCCCCTCCCAAGGCCATTAGCCTGGAAGGTCAACCTAGCAGCTAGTCCTCTTGTGTTAGTCAAATAGCCAAGGCAAAACCAGTCTGCCCATTCAAACATCCCCCCACACAGTGGGGCAGGGGGAAGGGAAAATTCCGTGTTTAGCTCTTAGAACAAGTGAAACCATGACAAAGAGGTTTCTTTATTTCATAAAATGTAAGAAGATTGTTTCTTGAGTGTTAGTTAAAGAGTTAATAAAAGTAAAATCTGAGGTTGCCAAGTTATTAATTTTCCATTCAGGAATGGGTTGCTCTGAATTCAATTACCCAGCTGCAGAAGTGCTTCCCAGTATTTGATGGCACCTTCTTAAAAGTGTAAACGATGGTGTGCACATGAGTACACGCTAATCAGAAATTGAAGGCTTTGTGTGTCACATCAACGTTGGTCGGTCGTTTCAGAGTGTGGTAATGTCAGGCATCCTGTCCTCTGCAGGGCACCACATCCCTGCCCGCCAAGGAGCAGTGCCCGGCACAGGTGCCTGGTGTCAAGGTGCTTCGATAGCACAACCCAGAGCTCAGCCACTTCCCAGAAACCTGCTGTCCTGCCAGCGGTTGAGCACAAGCTGAAATAACCTTCCTGCTTACTGCAACTGAATCAGCACTTGAAGGACAGGGAAGATAGCTGGATGTAAAGAGCAGAGGTTGATTTTGCAGGAGAAAAGCTTCGTTTCAGAGTACCTTGGCTATGAATACTGGGAGAAGATCATGGGATTGCCCTGGTGGTAAGCTATTTGCCTCGTTTCACGCATGCATTATGAGTTTGGATGGAAGTATATGAGATCCATACCTTCAGTATTTTTTTTTCTTTACAGTTCACAATTTTTTTAAAGGTCTGGCAAACTCCCTTTCATACAATTCCCATGAAAAGCAATAGTCAGGCTTTCCATCTGTTGCCTTTTCTTTGGGATTCTGTAGACCTTGAACTAGTTCATCAATATTTCTGAGTTACTAGGAAAAATGTACTTCATCATACTCTATTTCCTCCTGCTTTCTAGTAGCCACAAACATCACATTGGAATTGAAATAACCCCCTTCAAGCTGAGAAGTGTCCTTGAATACTGGGGGTCCTATGGGGAACACAGTTTTCTTGGGAAGTAACCAACGGGCAGTTTTCAGTCTGAAAAATGTACCCATGGTGACTCGATATCTCAGCCTGTCTGGTGATAAACTGACTGGCTGTGGTTATCTTTGAATGCCAACTTCTCTCCCATCTCAGCTGGTCTTCCACCAGGGCTGCAGGCAGGCACAGAGTAGGCATATGGGTCATCCCTGCCACTGCTACAGGGCAAGGGGACAGTTGTCCACAGAAGGCTTAGATATCATTCCCCAGCAGGAGGGACACATTGTGTAAAAAATACATTTCCAGTATTTCTCACTGTCTGGTTTAGTTTTCATTGTCTTGAGGGATGAAGTTGCCAGTGCTCACATCGGAAGACTCCCTCTAGGAGATGAACAATCAAATCAGATCCCCATGGCAGGTAGTACTCCTTCAGTCTCAGCTTTCCTACCCATAATGTTGTTCTCATTAATTTTGCTCCTAACAATATCTCTGTGTGTAAATAATTCTAGTCTCTCCTCTGTTTTCACAACCATTGGGGATTTACACAGCTTGAAAGAAGTAAACTATGCACTGAGAGTATTGTAAAATGGATAAAAATGCACTTCCAGAAATACCACATTATACAAGCATAACCCAGGGCCGCCTGCTCACTCAGATGGGCCACACCCTGGTGCCCTTGCAGAGCCAGAAAGACCATAGAGCATGAAAGGTAACATTTTTTTTTTTTAGTATAGTATGGTACGGTCTTTTTTTTTTTTTTTTTTAATGGTGTAGGGTAAGGGATGCTTTAGTCTTCTGTTAATTCACATGTTGTTATTTAAACACTAGGTCAACCTGAGGTGGTGCTACACCCTCTTTTGTGTATGTGTGTGGAGTAGTGAAATTCTATTAGTAAATAATAATAGCTAAATAATTTGCAAATTATTTACCAATTCTATCATGTTACAAGAAAAATACAGGGTTGCATGTGCCTTCAGCTGTTCAAGGGAACAAGCAGGAGCACTCCAAATCTCCTGACTGGTTTAGGGCACTCCCAGTTGGTCATCCTCAGCTAGTAAACATTCATGGGTGTCAGCACTGGTAGGAAGCAAAAATGCTCAGCAAGGTAAAATCTAGAAAGCAAATATTCTTGATCTTACTTTCCTGTTTTATAAGGTCTTCACAGTGGAATTGAAGTCTAGTAAAAATAACATCTTTCTTTCCCCTCCTATCTGACTATTTCCAAGCTGTTACACTTGCACAGACATTTAACATCATATATCAAAAATACTGTCATCTCTACTTCAGAAATAGTGCAACCAGGGCCCAGAGGAACCTCTGAAAGTCTTCCCTGGGTCACCGGTATAGTAGATTGGGAGATGGAAAACCTGGTCCTTTTCCATGATGTGATAGAGAGTTCCCTAGGGGCTAGCCTCTTCTGTATTCATATTGTTCAGGCACCAGGGTCTGAAGGCCAGGGGGTTTCCAGCCATCAGCATCTCCTGCCAATCTCTGCCTCTCACAGCCCTGCAGCCCCGACAGCACAGGGGAGGGTGAAGGTGGCTGGTCACCACACAGGTGGTGGCACCTGGGTCACATTTGTCCTGCAGGTGATGCTCCTGGAGGCTGTGCTTATTTCAGGGTTTTTTTTTTTCTATTTTTCACCTGGTATAAGAGGAGAAGGTTGACAGCCATGACACACAGCCTCTTCCTCAGGCTACTCTGCCAGAGCTGCTTTTCTCATCTGCAATCTCAAGTCATTTTAAATAACTCCCCAGCAGCTCTAGCACACAGTAATATGATTAGGGCACTAACTTCTCTGACCATATTGCTTTATACTGTATTTCAGACAGTAAATGCATTCTTCTCCTTGGAGCCATCTCTCACAGTTGCCCCAGGTGCCTGAGATGTTTATAGCAGCACATGAATTCATCACTGTGCCCCTATGGCAACAACTGCACTTGTGTTCACCCTCTCTCCTATCACAGACAACAGGCATCCTGGAATATTTTAACAAGAGCAACTACCATGTCACCCTGCATCCCTATTTTGAAAGTGTGATGATGTTTCAGGCCATGGCAGAGGAGGCACAGTGGTCACAGCAGGGACAGGACACTGGGCTGGCTGCAGCAGGCAGCCAGCAGTGGTACGAGCGGGGAGAGGAGAGCACAACAATTAAGCAACACTTTCTGTTTCCTAATACAGACAATTTTTTCATAGACTGTAAAATCACTTTTCATAGCAATGGTTATCATCCTTCTTGATTTAGTACCTATGGTGCTGACAGTTAAAAGTCATGTTTATTTTACAGGTAGCTTAAACAAATCTCTGGGAGACATGCTCTTGCCCTTTGAGGAAGATGGACTGAGTCTCTTTCTGCAGAGCAATAGCCCTTAAACTGGTGTCTATAGAACTGTGAAGAATTTGCTTTGTCCCAGGATTTGAGGGGAGAAAACCTACCCCTCCTAGAGAACCCACATTCCTCTGGGGAGATCTCTTCTTTCACTACAGATGAACAAGTAATCAAGGGAAACCCTTCTAAGAAAATAAATGTCAGAGAAATGGTATTCCTGCAGACAGTTGTAGTTCAACCACATCTTCACTTGAAGCAATTTGACCCTATGTCACTGTTTTCATGTTCCTTAAGGAAAACCAGTAGGCAGTGCTGTGTCACTGAAGGAGCCAGCTAGTGTGGATCTGCGCAGCCACGCTTCTTGCTGAGGTCTGGGCTCCTGCGATCAATAAAGCCCTTCCACTGAGCAATTCTCTTTTAGAATATGCTCTAAAATATGCAACTATCTCCATGTTAAAATAATGCCTCTCATCTTGATACAGTTGGTTAATTTTTCCAGTGGTCTTCTCCTTCATTGACAGTTACAAGCACTATAATGTAAAGACAGGCTAGGGAGCTGGGCTTTATATATTGCAGCATGACATATTTAGTGTCAGCTGAGTTTTCCCAAGATTGTAGCATGCTGATAACCAACCACATACGACTTCAGCTCTGCAGGACAACCAGTGTAGTTTATCAGTCTGAAAAAAGGCTTACTGTTGTCTTCATATATAACTATTGTGACAATATGTCATGTAGGGATTTTATGGGGACAAGTTGTCTTCTGAGATTCACTGCTATGTATCATTTTTACGCAGGTTTATGTTTAGTGGCACTTACAGGTGACAAAGACAGAGTGGTACTCTTTACTATGAGATGAAGTTGTGTGAAAGCTTGGCTGTACAACCACTGCACTCTTTTAGGTTGGTGTGACCCAGTGAAGTACCTCCAATACTGAGATGTAACAGGCTGGATCTATCATTTTATTAAATAATTATTTCTCATGAGAAGGGAAATCAGTTAATAAAAATCATAGAACGATTTAGGATAGAAGGAATCTCTAGGTGTCTCAGAGTGGGGCAAGTGTCAAAGGAGAGCAGGTTGCTCAGGGCGTTGCCCAGCTGAGCTTTGAGCATCTCCACAAATGGAGACTCCGAACAAGCTTGAACATCCTTTTCTGGTGTGTAACCATTTGCATTGTAAATATTTTTTTTTCTTGTGACAATCTGTCATTTCCCATGCTGCAACCTTTCCTAGTTGACTGTGTATCACTGGAAAGAGCCTGGATTTGTGGTACTGGAAGCCAGCCAGCCAGCCAGCCAGCCAGTCCTGTGGTACTGGCAGCCAGTACTTCCACTTCAGGCAGGGGAGAATAGCAGTGAAGCCTGCTTTGGTCTGCTTTTCTCAAGGCTCAACTAAGCCTGTTTCCTCAGCCTTCTCTCACACATCACATCTCCTGACCCTTAACCGTCTCAGTGGCCCTGGGCTGGGCTTCTTCCAGTTAGTCCACATGTATACTCTTCCAGCTTGTTGAGGCTGCCCTGAATGTCCTCCCCATCCTCCCGCCTACCCACCTGTCCCCTAATTCAGTGTTACCTTGCTGAGAGTACATCCCTCCCAGCAGTCAGGTCACTGACGAAGGCATCACAGAGAACCAGCCCCAGGATTGATCCCCAAGGAGCACCACCTGTGACTGGCTCTTGGGTAGACACTGAAACAAAAGACACTGTTCTTAAAGCTCAATAGTCTGGCTAATTTTTAGGTCCCTTCTTGTCCATCCATCTAGTCAATACCCTTCTTACCTGGCTAAAAGATTACCATCTATTCTGCAAAATGTTGAAAGCTCTGCTAAAATCAACACCTGCTGTCCTCCCGTACTGCAGAGCTAGACATTGCAGCACAGGGGCAATCAGGCTGGTCATCAGTGATTTGCCCTTCTTCCTCCAGCCTTTGTCTTTTATCAGATGAAGTCTCTTACAGGACGCGATGTGTGCCTCCAGAAAGTACAGAAGATGCAGCACTCCCTTCTCCATTGGGAAGGACATGAAAAGGCACAAATCTGCACCCTGCTCCTCCAAAGACTTAAAGTATGTGAAAACTTTTCACCGCAGTGAAGAAATTAAATCCAAGTCCAGCACTTACCTCATCCTAGAGACAGGAGATTGCTGAGCACAAGCACTCGACTGTAACACTCAGTCTTTGTCACCCCAGATTTTGCGGTTTCGGAGAAAAGATGTATCTGATTCAAACAGGACCTTGCTTTAGTTTCACCGTGCCAACCCAAGCTGGAGAAGCACTCTGTCAGCTGCCAAACCCTGGTGTCTCCATGTACCAGACAAGAAATATTCTTATTGCTCCTGTCACCATTATTTACATATTTGCGTTATCATTGCACTCACAGACCAGGCTTCCCAACGCAGGACAATGCAGAAAGACTAAGATAAAAGCATGGCCCTTTCCCTACAGCACTCCTATGATGAGCCACTGTTTTCTTTTCAGCCAAGGGACTGCCAGGTGCAGTTCTGTGTATACATGAGATGCCTGAGCTTAATTTTTTTTTTTTTTTACAGAATTTAAAAGATTTGTTGCGGTAAAGAGCCGTGGCAAACGACAGAGGGAGAACAGCCTCAGCATGATTAATTGTTGAGTACTGCAGCCTTAGTGGTGCTGACTCACCTCAGTAACCTGAGGGGGGGTGTGTCACACTGTCTCTTACCTCCCCAGGATAATCAGGACCTCGTTTCTTTCAACAGTGAGAAGATTGCCAGGTCCAGACCTTCCAGCTCTGTTCGGCATGAATGTCCAGGCAGGATTTATCAGTTGCACCCCTTAATCCCATTCCTTCTTTTAGTTCTGAGGATAAGAGAAAGTGCTTTTACTGGGACTGTTCATCAGGCTTTATAATGCATTTATGAATTGGGGTGGTGTAAGCTGTGGAAGTGGCACAGAAATATGCACCCATTTTTTTTATATGATTATCTGTTAGTGTAAGGGCAGTACTTGACCACTGTAAGGTGTAAGTTCAAACGTTAGCTTTGGTGGAAATAAACACCTATGAAAAAAAAGGTTAAATCTGCTGAAAGCAGTGGGAGCAAATCTTGAAAAATAGAGAGCACAGAGTTTTCAGAAAGATGCTGTGATTGTCGTATATTGATCACCATTACCAATAAGTGTAAAGACCAGAGAGTACTACACTGATGGATAATACTGAGGCTGATAGATCAGAGAAACCTAGCAAGGATAAAACAGAGTTTTGGTAGGATCAGATAAGCTAGACAGGGAGGAGACATGATATTCTTGTCCTCTGTACAAGTTCTCTGTCTCTACAGTATTGTCCCTTGCAAAATATCTTCTCTGCTGCCTCTAAAAATAGAAGTTGAATAGACAGAAACTGGATATAAAGGTAGGGGCATTTAAAAAAAGGCATGTGGCCAAACCAGTACAGAAGAGGATCCCATATTGAAGAAAAGATGATCCTTTCTTTGAAGTGCTGCTTCGTTCAATACAGGGGTATGCCACAAAAGTAGAAAAGCGCCCCTGTTTCCTCACGTACGGCCTTGCTAAAATTTATTGTCCAAGGGCTGTGGCTTATGTCTGATATATGAATGCTTGCTCTTCCATTAGGATACAAACCTTCTGCTTCCTTTAGGAAACATTGCACTTGCCCAAGTCTCCTGAAATCCCAACACAATCCATACTGTTCAACTCTCTCCCGCAGACCACCCTGGTGGGATGTGCCTTTGACAGCTTGCTGTCAGAGGATTTCCCTGCAGGCAAATTCTCTTTTTAAAATTCCTGACAGAAATGTCTTTTGAAAGGTTTCATTTTGTAAGTGCCTTTCATTTGCTCCCATACTGAAACCTCCTGGAAACTAGATTACCTTCCCCTGGATGTCTCTGGTGGGTGTTCTTGTACCCTGATACAAGGATGAAGGTTTTCTGGTCTGATTAAAGGAATAATTTAAATTCAGCATATATCCAGAAAGCATGTCTAAAGATCTGCTGTACGTGAAATCTTGCAGTAACTGGAGTAGACTCTACAGTGTTAATTAGAAATTACGTACATGTCCAAAAAAATATGTAAATAAAGTATAACAAGCTAGGAATGCTAAAGATCACAAAGACTGAAGGTACTCAGCAATGCCTAATTAAAGAGACTGCCAGTGTAACTAATTAATGAATCTTCTTTTTCAAGATGATTCTTCTAAACCACAAAGCTCCAAAATGTGACTGTTTCACATTTATTGGAGAACAGGCACCTAAAATCCCTTTCCAGTTAGAGAACAAAAGTAAGGACACTTGCACCATGACTAACGCCCTGTGGAGTGGGCATAATCAGGGTGCAGAGGTCCAGCCAGGCTGGAGAGCAGGTGGCTGTGGTCCACCTTTTATGGATATTGGTCTGAAACAACATGTACAGCTGCTGCCTAAAAGACTACAAAACTGGGATAAGTTCTGTCCTAAGCAAAAGCTTTCCAGAAGTTTTAACCTTTTTCTCTTCTATTACGCTCTTTTTCTGAATTTAAATAAATGAGTCTAATATAGACAGCATAGGATGGAAGAAAAGGAATTTGTAAAGCAAAACCAGAGAAGCAGCCAAGTGCAACAGAGGGACAGACCTTTGCGTTGAAGTCACCGCAGTGCCTTTGAACTGATGCTTTGTTTCCCAAATAAATCACAGCTACTGAAGGAGGAGACAGCTTAAGAGTGTGGCTGTAAAGACCCTCTGTTAAGAAGCAGAAACTGTGGGCCATGATTAAAGGGACATGAATAATTTTGAAGGCAGCTGCCCCACAAGTGGCACTGTGAAGCCACTCATCAGCTTATCAATCATAAGGAAGAGTTTGGGGGAGGAGGGTGTCTCAAAATGGGGCTGGTTTCCTTAAGGGTTTAAAAATAGGGCTCTTTTTCCTGGGGTTTTAAAAATGGTGGGCACAGTTGGCAGATGAACAAACACATAAATATATAATATATATATATGCATCTGAGTGACACACACCACTCCTCTGAAGCATCCAAACAAATGATGCAGACCGACCTCCCTTGCTGCCAAACTGGCCATTGACTTTTGCCCATTGCTGTAGAGATAGGACTGAAAGCAGATGTGTTATCAGAATGCAAAGATATAATGAATTGAGTCAAAGTTCATAGCTCTGCATTGCAAGGACTGTGGTTACCGGAAGCTATCTGGAGGCTGTTTTAGAAAGGAATGTCAATTTTGTGTGTTTTTTGTAGCAGGGAAAGGGAGAAATCATGTCCTACATTTGTTTTTTTATTCAAACACTATCACTAAGATTTGTGTTCAGCATTTCTGCATGAGAGGCTTGCGAAGTAAAATTGTTGAATGCCTGTGTTTGCAGCTTTGCCAGTAAGTGGTGCTAGCTGCACAGTTTTGTAGCCCTTCCAGGAAAATTAATGGTAAGACTACAGCAGGTCCCATTTTAAAGGATTACATTTTTTGAGGAAAATATGCAAATATAACCTGTTCGAACAACACAACTTGGGAAATCATGCTCTGATCGTTTTAGGGCTGTGATAGGCATGTTTGAAGGAGCAGTGTCCAATTCCTCAGCCATTTTAATGGTTTCTGGACACAGCGTGTGTGCAAGCTCTGCACATCCAGGGGGTTGCATTCTTCCAGCATTTACCTGTCTTGGGCACATCCTGTATTGGCTGAGTAAGCACAGATTAGCTGCACATGTATACACTTACGCCTGTGTATACCCTGATATATATGTGCCTGGACTGAACACTGCAGTGCTCGGACCTGCTGCAGTTCTGGATTCATGCGTGGATGCCCTGTTACTATGGGGATTGGCTCCGCTGAGTCCTGTGACAGTAAAATCCCAGGCTTGCATCTTGTCATCCAGGGAGGGTTAAAAGGCAGAGAGCCCTTTGGAGGGGGAAAGCATATTTACTGCTCAAAAACATGCTAAATGGTCATATATTCACCTGCACGCTTGAGTGCCTCCAAAATAGGGAAAATATTAATCCTATCATCTGAATAGCACTTATCAGCAGAGGATTTGCTTAAGAAGATTTTCTATCTTGGCCTTTTCAAGGAGGGGTGAGTCTATTCCAGCAGCTGGTGGGCAGCTCGGCACATCTGCCTGTCAAGAGAAATAGAAATGGAGACTCAGCTAGTGAGAAGGCACCATCAGATGTGAGTGGAGGTGAGGGGCTACTTGGCTGTGGGTTGGGGTTGTTGTGGGGCTGAAGGCCAGGGGGTGGCATTTTACTGATCCCGCCAGATCCCCCACTGTGCCAGGGGGACCCCAGAGGCAAAAAGCCAGGATCTCCAGGCCAAGTCTAAAGCAAACCCGTGTCTAATTTCTGTTGGAGTATGAGAGTAAAGGTACTGATGGGCATGGAGGGCTTTATAGGGTGGTCTCCCTGCATACTCTGACTCAGGGTAAATACCCATTTATTTCAGCAAGAGAGGTAGGACCCTTTATATCTCTTTAGTTGTCCATCAGAGCCCTGGGGCCCTACAAGAAGGAAGGGCCAGAGCTCTTCCTGACAGTGCCAGAGCAGGGAAAGCCCCTACGAGTGCAAGAATAGCCTGAGTTTTGTACCAGTAAATTTTGCACCTGGCTGGTTTTGCTCTCATGTTACATTTTGGTGCTCTCCACAGACTTTGGTCCCTCCCCTCAGAATCAGCCACAAAGAAGCCAGATAGAGTGAGATCCTGGTTTCTGAAGACCCTCCCACCAGAGTGCGGGGCTTTGCTGTGATCTGGGGACTGCCATGAAGTCTCCACTCTGGCGAGTCAGGCTGCACACTGGGTGGGGAAGAGTTGTGGGGTTGCAGACTTCTCCCTGCACTCTAAGAGCATTTCCAGGGAGTGGTGACTGATGAAAAGACCTAGAACAGGCACCATCCAAGGCAGGGCCGGGGGGCAGTGCTGGACGGAGAGCTTTGGGAAAGAATTCTCCCGTGCTGCCCAGGTTTAAGTCCCCTGAATTTTGATTTCCACTGCAGGGGAGGAAAAACAAAAGGGAAAGAAGTTAGCCTCTGCAGAGCAGTCCCGAGGGGTGTCTGTACAACCCTGATTTCTGGAAAGGTGAGGGAGGAGTCCTGACAGCAGGAGGGAATTTTTAATTAGATCTACTCTTGCCCACAGAGAGGAGCTTGCGGGTAGCAGGTGGAAAAGACTTTTAAACACTGCAATTGAACTGCCTTAATCAGAACATCTGGTAAATCTCTTGAGGAGGGGATGGCACTTCAGAAGGCAATGGAAGGAATTCTCTTCCCTTGACTGCTGCAGGCAGCTGATGCTTTTCCAAGCCCGTAAAGCTGAAAGGTAGCCAGCATTCTCACCACCCGATAGGCTGGCCCCATGTCTGCTCCCCCACGAGAGAAAGCAGAAAGATTTAACTTGCAGATTGGAGTGAGAAAAACGGACAGCTAACAGTGAAACTAACAGAGAAAACCTGAAAGCTTGCCCAAAGAAAAGAAAGACTGACTGTGAGAAAATTCAGTCAAACATGTTTTAGGGGCTCTAACCTCAGAAATCTCATCTGTTGTCGTGCCTGCAATAGGAATTGCTTTCTCAGAGTTGCATGTCTGCTTTGCTGGGAGCAGCTCCTCTATTACACTGCTCTGCCCATGCCAGAGCAAGCTAAGTCTGGGGTTTGTC
The DNA here is from genome assembly GCA_013399855.1 of Oxyruncus cristatus. NCBI lineage: Eukaryota > Metazoa > Chordata > Aves > Passeriformes > Cotingidae > Oxyruncus > Oxyruncus cristatus. The sequence goes on from VXAY01002893.1 coordinate 87,683, forward strand.
CTGCACAAATGCATCTTTGGCCTTTTAAAGCCAGTGTTTTCTCCTCTGTATGTTCCCAGCATAATGTGGATTTGCAAAGGTGACTGAAAAATGGGCTGTGCAAAGTTATTAGCAACATTGATTCTCATTATTGTAGCATATGCCAGTGCAAAAACACCCAGTGTTTGTAAGATGGATGGGTTGCACCGGCTGGACTGTGAGTGCCTAATTAGTTAAAATACACAGCATCATAAATGCCAGCATTGACAGCTGAGGCCTTGCAATGTCAGTATGGTGAGCAGCATTAATTTGTGCTGACATCAGACTGCTTCCTCGGTACGGGTGCCAAATCCTTGCTCTGTGCTGCAGCCGGAGGTCTGCACCCAAACACCAGACAGTGAGTGCATCACGTGAAAATGGCCCAAGTTAGAGCCACAGTTGCTTTGAGAGGCAGCAACAGCAGCAGCAGGGGCAACACTAGACAACATAGACTCTGTGGGAGGCCATCTAAGCGCTGTGATGTCCTTTTGCTCAGCCCCCATAACCCAAAGAGCTGCAGGAGTGTGCAGGCAGGGACTCTCCATTGCTCAATGTGCAGCTGTACCACAGAGGGAAAAGTCAGCCCTGCCTTGTGGTTTCATATCAAAATCAGAATAGGGGTTCTCTCAGTGTGCATCCATCTCTACAAAACTGCCTCACTAAATTGAACTCCTCCCCTGTCACACAGCCCGACTTTAATTCTGGCCGTGGCAGCTTGGACACCCATACTGGGGCAGTGCCTGGGAGTGCTCAGCAGCATGCCTGAAGGGGTCCCATCCTGTGTGGCTGGTGCGGGGGTTCTTTGCCCTCATTCCACCCAGGAAAAGTCACAGCCTCCGGCAAAATGCCCCAATTCTTCCCTCTGCTTCCCCAGCACAGTTAATATAACCTTTGCCAGGGAGAGCATCCCCTGAATCAGAGGGCACTGTGCCAGCTGATCTGTGAACTATTTAACCGATTTTTCATTAACCAGCAGCTTATGGAGAAGTTGCTAAATTTTATGGGCCATTAGCAGCTTCTGACGTTGCAAATGACTATGAAATTCAGGGTCTTGCAGTTTTGAATCTTGTAGGCTTGATAAATAGCCCTCGTTGGGAGCTTGGAGATTTGAACAAATGCACTCAGTCGGTATGGCCCCATATGAACAAGCAGTTGTTGGTGTGGGGAACCGAGGGGATGTGGGGAATGTGGGGATGGGAGTGACTGAAGCAACCCAACCCACAAGCCTGTCTGTGCTTCCCTGAAAAGCAGGGAGCTTTTTTCAGGAAAGATGATTTTGAGAAATGTTATATTGAAGATTGTCCTCGAAAATGTTGGAGAGTAGGAGTGAGGCAATAAACAAGTGTTAATGCCACCTTTAAAATACGTATTAATGAAGTGCAGGGGAGGGCCAAGAGTGCTGACTGCTATTTATGCAGGTGTAGCTGGACATCTGCAAAAATGTCATTTGTCTTCATTTTATGCCTAGGAAAACTCCACTGCAGAACGGCAAAATAAAGAATCCCAGGATTACATGTAGGCCACAGGCTTGGTATAGGTTTGTCCTGGCCCCAGTCATGGGGCAGTGGTCCTCTGTTTGCACAGGTCCCACAGCAACCTGCTGCCTCCAGCTGGCCCCTGCACAGGGGCTAGCCCTGATTGTTCCAATTTCCCAGGTCCTGAAAGTGTTCCATCAACAGAACTTTGCAACAGAACTAAAAAGTTACTACTTCTGCCTGGCTGAAACTTATGTGGGAGATGATTAATTAAACCCAAAATTTGAACCTAAGGTGGACAGCGAGACTTGGAAGATAAGGTGTTCAGGTTTTCTTTTTGTCTCATGTTCATCTTCCAAGTAAAATAAGGCTGATGCTGGGAAGAATAGCCCAGCACACCCCTGAGGTCAACTGGGGACTGGAGTCAAAATGTCTGTGCTCCCTGGTAGGCAGAGCTTCCCTCTGGGGATGGGGATGGCAGGCCTGCCACTGAAAGGCACAGTCCCTGCTCTCATATGGGTTAACGGGCAAGGGCAGAACCCACTGCCATACCAGGCTGGTCTGCAGACATAAAAAGAACATTTAGCCCAGAAATTCACAACATAAGATGATGATTTGGCCAACAAACCTTGTTAGGCTTTGACTGGCAATCCACACATCCCAGAACCAGCCACTATGGCCACCTGAACCCAAGAGCCTTTCTGGTCATGTTCATTTTGTTTTTGATTAAGGGAGATGGGTACAGGCAGAAATGTAAAGCTTGGGTCACATGTGGAATAAATGCTCAGCTGAAATTTCTGATCCCTTGCAAAGGGAGCTGAGATTCAAGGGGCCCACCAAAGCTCCAGGCATGCTGAGGAAGAGCCCTGCCTGTGGGGCTGCCCGGGTGCAAAGCAGTGTCGACAGTGACACTTGCTGGCACAGCTTGGCTGGCAATGGGGATTCAAAGAGACAGATTTTGGTACCTTGCTCCAGGGAGGAGGGGAAAGAGATGCTATTTCCATGCACTCCGGAGGAGGGTATGTAAAGCCATGGCTGATCCTGCTGATGAAGGAGAAATCTGAGCTTCCCTTCATGTGTTAAATCTGCTGAGTGCATCCTGTCGGTCTCCTCTCCAGCCTGCTGCTCATTGCTGGGGTGAAAGCAGATGTAATTCATATGCTTGGACTTGGGTTTTCTTCTGCTTCTCAACATCACAAAGAGGTTCCCATTTGGAAGCCCAAGTTTATTTGTTAGAGCATTGAAGAGGGATGAAAAAATGAAGTAGCTTGTGCTCTCCCCTGAGCTGTGGGCCAGAGCTAAAGCCTAGCACTGAGGGACCTGCCCAGCCATCTCAGACAACAGGCCCGTGCTGGATAGCCACCACGGCTGCTACCAGAGTTAATATAAAATGGAAAAAAGGAAGAGCTGTAAAAGTAGAGAACTGGACAGAAGTGGGACTGAGAATTCAGATAGACTGGCATTTAAAAATTAAAAGAAGATTTGAAGATAGGGAAAGCATGAATCAGCGGTATGGAGTCACTGGCAATAGATGGCAGAGACTTCATTTGCAAGTGAAAATTCACACCCACCCCACATCGGTGTTGCTACCTCATGCCTCATATCCAAAAAAAGATAAATGTGTTAATGCATGTGTCATCCATAAGCCCTCTGAAAATATAAAGATCCTGAGTAGAAATTCCAGTTAGGACTTAAATGTTTGAATGGTTGAACGATGAACCCATTCCTGTAGTGTGTGCAGGGTGGGCACTGGGGCGAATGTGATCTGCTGCAAGCAATGCAGTCAACAGTCCATTCAGTCCCCAGTCCTTCTGATCTGGAGATCTTCCCAGAACAGTGAATGAAACTCAGTATCAGTTGGGGGAAAGTATGTATTTAATGAAAAAAGAGTAGGAAAAAATCAGATTTGACAATCTGAAAGTATGTACGAATATATATTAGATCTACTTAAGGCAGAAGGGTGCGCTCAGATAGCACGTAATATGTATGTTGGCAATTCAGAAGGAGATCAGTCAGGGTAATATTACAGACATTTATCTGTGCTGCTTTGATCAGGTTTTCTTTTGAAGTTTCCTGAGTCAAAAATATTCAAGCAAATGATTTCTCTCTGCATTTTGATACTTATGCTTCTAAACAGTTGTTAAACAAGCATGTCCAAGAAATGTGAGGAACAACCCTCAGCATCTGTGCATACCTGTGTATGAGCCATCCAGTCTTTGCTATCCCTGTCCTTTCCTGGTTCTTCTCTAGTGTGGGTTTAAGGAGTGAAAAAAAATTGTTCATCTCCTCAGAATTTAAAAGACTTCATTATTCTCTGTGTGGGCCAACCAATAATCATCTCTTCAGGTGCAAATGAGTTTTGATGGCCTGGCATCTAGCACAGTTACAGCAGTTTGGAATCATGCATGAGCCTAGAGAACAGCACCACTAGTTAAAAAAGAAAAATTAAATACTTTTTAGATGGCAGTGGAGACCCTTTGAAAGAAGTACATTCCCAGAGTGTCCACAGCACCCAGCATAAGAGTATGCATGGCTCTGTATTCCCAACATGTGTGTCTCCTTAGAGTTATCAGAAAACTGCCTGGTGTAGCCGTAGAGTTAAGAAGAGCCTAAGTGTTTCTAGTGCACATAGATCCACAGTTGGCATCAAAACGCTGACTGTGGAAGTAAGACAGCATTTGCCCGACACCTCGGTTCTGACAGGTGCTGCCCCCACTTTGGCCCAAACCTGTTGGATGTCCATTACTTGGCTAGCATTGCAGTGTTATGGCATAGTCAGTGCTGTCACCGTAGGTGCTGCAAAGTAGCACAGAGTTACACCTACACAGTGGTGTGCTCATTTTAGAACTTACCTATTATCATGCCGTATTAATAAGCCAGATCCATCGTCGCTGCTGGCGCTGTGAAATGCTGCTGTATCGTCAGGAGAATGTGATTTATGAAACGCTCGTCTCCTGAGGAGAGCCTCAGAAGAAAGTGTGCTGTATTTCTTTCATACTCTTAAAAAGAAAAAAAAAAAAAGTAACGGCATGGAATTTTTGTTAATTTAATATCCAATATTCAACCCTGTTTGGACTCTACTATATTTTCTTTCATTTTAAGTTTCTCTCTATTTGTATTTGTTATAAAAGAGGGTTAGGTGAGTTCAATTGCTCTAAGAAGATGGTATAGTTCTGAATTAACAGGTCTTTACAGGTTGAAAATGCACTTAAATTTTGTGCAAAGAGTCCCACAGAAACACAGTACTTCATAAAGCTGGAAAGCAAACACTTTCTCTTTGTTGGAGAAACACTTCTTCAGAGCTTTTGGGACTATCTGTGCTAACTCGCTTTTACCCTTTTTTGCCTTTGAACAACCAACGAATTAGAGTGTCTGATGGATAATCAAAGTGTACAAGGACATTTATTTAGGATAAGTGATGACACAGCAGAAGAGCAAAATGTATTATTTGCATCAGAGTTTACCATATAAGGGGAATCATCTCACACTGAAATGCTAAGTGAAGTGATTTTAAACTAAACTGACAGAGTCAATGGTGGAGAATCACCAGGGTCACAAAGTGCTTGTCCAGGAGTTGTGTGGTTCATGTCACAAATTGCCCATTGCACCAGAGAAAGAAAAGGTGGGAAATATGTTAATGGCTCTAGATCTCTGAAACAGTCAAGTCCGATTTCTTTAGCACAAAAAGACTCCATGAAAAAGACCAAACGAGGCATGTTAAGATCTGATCTTCTCAAGTTCATTCCAATAAACATGATCAGAAGACATATGTATTTTTTTTTCCCACTCATTTTACATTTTGTATGAAATATCAAATAATAATATGAATCCAGTGCAGTTGCTTTGTATTAGAACACTGAGTAAATTACATGAGTAGGAATGCCTTATCTAATTTTAAGATTACCTTAGGCAATTACTGTTGCTTTGAAAGAAACCAAGAGGAAATGAAACTCCCAAATAACTAACACTAGCAGAGCAGGATAAGACCCATAATTCCTACTGACATTCTGAATGCAGGTGCAGATCCTAGAGATCCAGTGCTGTTCAGTGGAGCTGGGACTCAAGATAAGTTTCATTCTTTTTGCAAATCACAATAATGCAAATTTTATTAAGAAATGTCAGGTTTGGCCTCTGGTTCCATCTCCCAAACTCTGGATTTTCTTAGGTCTTTATCACTGTTCTGTACTTTAGATCCCTTTCTAGATATTGGGCTCCTCACTCCATTCCCTGCTAGAGCTTCTCCCTTTGGCTCAGTGTTCTTGGCCTTGGTCAAGCTTCTCATCTGCACAAGAGCTATTCAGCCACAGTCAGTTAAATGAAGTAATGTGTCTGCTTCAATTTTGGTGAATAATCCACTGGCCTCCAGAGACAAGCTAGAGCACTTTGGGGCTAAAGGTAAAGCAAATAAGGTGCAGTAGTGCCAGAGGTATGTGTGATGGTTAAGATTAACAGCATTTAGGTTTTGTTTACTTTTATCTTTAGCAGCTTTTTTTTCAAATTAATTATTTTCTACAAAGTCTTAAAAGTATTTAAACCCTAATAGAATAGAAACCTTATGGAATAATTATTATCACTTCTCAAGATATCTTATAATTCGCTGTTATCTCTTCCCCGGAGTATGATTTAATTACTGCCACACTGGATGCATTGTATTTTGTCTAATGCAACTGCAACTGATGAGCAGGCATTGCTGAAAGTTGATAATGAGTTAGGCAGCTGAAATTTCACCTAAACGGAGGATAGAAATTGGTGCTTCCGGTGTTGATTAACAACGATAAATAAAGCTCTATTACCTAAAAATCATTTTTCAAAATGTGTTTTCACTTTCATAGAATAACAGACATTTCTGTGATTTTGGTTTCTTAGTGCAAGAAAACAATTTGCAGAAGTTGTTGATAGGAAGCAGTGTGTGTTACCTTAGTGGGCAATTTAAGCACAGATGTTTTTGGAAGATAATTTGTCACATGACTCCAAGATGCTTCAAATACTTTGCAGACTATCAGAACTGGGGTTTGAATATTTTTTTGTGGATGAATAGTTTGAACTGCATTTTAAAAAAGAATATGTATTGCATACCGCAAAGATTAATACCAAAGACATCAAAATAACTCAAACAGAGGCCCTTGCTGCCAGTTGAACTTTAGGAAATGAAAGACTTGAGTAAGTGCTCCAGGCATGGGTGACCTGATGTCTTAATCCAGCTGCCATTTGTTATTAGAAAACAAAAATCTTTGCTTGTCATGATTATCCCTCTCTAGTTCTGCCAGGGTTATATTTAGAACTCATCTTTCACCCGTGTCACAGATGCCTGAATTCCTGGATCTTGCAAAGCCCTAATGTTTTTACTTTTCCATATTCTGAAGGGATTAAAACATACAGAAATCTCACAAGTACAGAAATCATTGCTTCTGGTGGCTACAGAAAAGTACTTTATATATGTGAGATCTGCTACCTGGGAAAAGCTTCCTTCTCTACTAAATCTGAAGTGAGTGTTTAGTATGTTTCCTCCATAATCCCAGAGGAGATTGATATCTCTGCTAGAGGATGTATCCCAACATGCTTTGCAAAGGCAGGTAAACAGAAAGTCATCATACATCACGATTTTCCTTTTGATGTTGCCAGCAACTTCTCCTGGGGTAATTTTAAATTCATTAGTCATAAAATTATAATTGTGTTGGTTTTTCCCAAGAGGTTCTGTTAGAATGGGTAAATTTTGCTCAGTGCTTACTGCAAGCACACAGACGAAATGAACACTTGCTCAGGAAATGAGCAGGCTTTGACAAGAAGGGAAATGGTGAAGGAGAACAAGCAGTAGCCAAGCTGTGCTTCTGTCTGACATTAAACAACACATGCTCAACATTTCATGACAAACTGATACACAGCAGAGAGGTATTGAACAAAATCCTGCTGTCTGAGAAACTTGCCAGGGTCACCCTTGTGCCAGAAATTGCATGGTAGAGATTTTAAGAAGCTGTATCATGATATTGTGTCATTGGCAGATATTTAAGAAGTAATGAAAAGTGATGATTTGCAGTGAATTTTGCTGTCCTAAAAATTGCCTCTCCAGTCATCTCAAGCCTCGTTCTTGCCTATGGCACAGACAAGAGTAATGATTTTTCCATGGCGTGGACCAGCTGTGACTGAGCCACCACAGGCTCAGTTCACTCTGGTGCCCTGCTGTCCAAACCAAGAGAAACTTTCTTTCCTTGATATGCATTCTACCTTTCATTAGACCAGGTTTCTCAGAGCTCCATCCAGCCTGGCCTTGAACTCTTGAAGGGATGGGGCATCCACAGCTTCTCTGGGCAACCCATTCCAGTACCTCACCACCCTCACAGTAAACTATTTTTTTCTAATACTGAGTTGAAACCTACCCTTTTTCAGTTTGAATCCATTTCCCCTTGTCCTGTTACTACATGCTCTTGTAAGACGTCCCTCTCCATCCTTCTTGTAGGGCACAGTTAGGTCACTGTTAAGCCTTCCCTTTTCCAGGCTGGACAAACCCAATCCTTTCAGCCTTTCCTCACAGGAGAGGTGCTCCATCCCTCCTATCATCTTCGTGGCCTCCTCTGGACTCGCTGCAACAGATCCATGTCCTTCCTGTGCTGGAAGGGACCTCAGAGCTGGTTGCAGTGCTCCAGGTGGGGTCTCACAAGAGTGGAGCAGAGGAGCAGAATCCCCTCCCTTGCCCTGCTGGCCACCCTTCTTTTGAGGCAGCCCAGGACACGTTTGGCTTTCTGGCCTGTGAGCTCTCACTGCTGGGTCATGTCCAGCCTCTCACCCACCAGCACCCCCAAGTCCCCCTGGCAGGGCTGCTCTTGATCTGTCCATCCCCCAGCCTGTATTGATACCAGGGGTTGTCCTGACCAGGTGCAGCATCTTGGACTTGGTCTTATTAAACTACATGAGATTCCCATGGGCCCATTTCTTGCACTTGTCCAGCTCGTTCTCGATGGCCTCCCATCCTTCAGGTGTGTCAACCACACCACCCAGCTTGGTGTCATCTGCAAATTTGCTAAGGGTGCACTCGATCCCTTTGTCTATGTCACTGGTGAAGATATTAAATAACACTGGTCCCAGTACAGAACCCACTGAGGGACACCACTTGTCACTGATGTCCATTGGTACACTGAGCCATTGACTACTGCCCTCTGGATGTGGCCATCCAACCACTATCTTATATATCTAACAGTCTCATCAAATCCATCTCTTTTCAATGTAGAAAAAACGATGTCATGGGGGACTGTGCCAAAGGCTTTACAGAAGTCCCAGTAAATGACATCTGTAGCCCTTCCTTTGTCCACTGATGCAGACTCCATCATAGAAGGCCATTAGGTTGGTCAGGCAGGACTTGCCCTTGGTGAAGCTGTGCTGGCTGTCCCAAATCACCTCCCTGTCCTCCCTGTGCCTTAGTAGAGCTTCTGAGAGGATCTATTCCATGGTCTTCCCAGGTACAGATGTGAGGCTGACAGGTCAATAGTTTCCAGGGTCCTCCTTTCTACCCTCTTCAAATATGGGTGAAATGTTTCCCCTCTTCCAGTCACCTGGGACTTCACTTGACTGCCATGACTTTTCAAATACTGTGAAGAGTGGCTTGGCAACTACATCAGCCAGTTCCCTCAGGACTCCAGGATGCAATTTATCAGGTCCCATAGACTTGCTTGTATTCAGGTTCTGCAGGTGGTCATGCACCTGATCTTTACTGCTCATATTCATATTCTAGATATTCTTAAATATATCTTAGCATATTCTAGAATTCTTAAATACTATGCTCATATTCATGTTAGCACATAGGATTGTTAGTTTCAGGGAAACACGGGACCATCCCTGAAAGATGCATTGCTGGGACACATCTGGGAGGCACGTCAGAGAGGTGGGATCTAGTCACATTGATGCTGTTCTCCTTTAGTACCAGGACAACTGGTCCCAGTGCAAAAGAAGAGTAGAAAAATATTTGTATTTCAATGAAGAAATGAGTTGCAGGGATTTCACTTGAGATTTTTGAGAGGTCTGCCTGGGGCAGAACAAACATTCAGGCACATCATCATCCCTCCCCAATACCTCCGTCACCTCCCCACTTGAAGCTCTCAGAATAAATGCTTCTAATCTCAAATGAATGGAGTGTCTCACATCAGTTATTGGTTTTAACTAAACATTTGTCCTAAATATGTAAAAATATGTAGCTTCATTTGTATTTGCTTGCCCTAAACCCATCTAACAAATTGGCACAAATCAAGACTCAGTATTTTCTCCTCTTTTTAATAGCCAGGAGAACTGCATAACATTTTAAATTGCATTTCAGCAAAACAATAGCAAAGCCAAGCCAGTGAGACAGTGGCTGTCTCTGTGGCTTTGTTTGTTCAGAGCCCGGCACAACAGGGCTCTGCTTTCAGCCAGCCCCTGAGCACCTCTGGAGTAACCAGGATAATAGGTGAATGCAACCTTTGCTTAGAAATATTTGTGAATAGTGTTGTAAGCATCAGAAAGCTGCACATAAACCTTGCTACTGCTGTGGAGGTAGACTGACCTCTGAGCAATTTTGACATTCAGATTTACAGCAGACTTTTGGCATCTTCTCTCATTTAGAAATGAATAAACTGCCTTCATCCATTTGAATTAAGCTGTTGTTTCATTATCTACTACCTCTGTCTCCTTTTCATGCTATATTTCCTTCAGGTGTGAAAAGTGATTAGACAAAAGAATGAAAGGGGGGTGAATTCTTAAATGCTATCATTGCCCCAGCACCCGCTTTCTTTCCCTAGAAAGCTCTAGAGCACTGCCGGTTCTTCAGAAATGAGAAAGAAAATGGCAGTGATCTTGAAATGCCTGCAAAATGTCTGTGCAACGTATTTGTTAATAATTCCAGTGGAGAACAGCTGGAAACACATAAGCAGGTGTTTGTACTCCAACACTGATCTGGTCCAGCTGCCTAATTACCACTTATAATTAGAATAGCTAAAATATTATTATCTATAAAACCAAGCAAGTCAGCTCTCTCAATGCATAAATCATTTGCAATCATTTTTAATTTCTCAGCAGGTGGCAGAGAGGGCTGAGGCTTTCAAAACCTCGTCTAACTTCCACATGTTAGAACTGAAGAACTGGGCAAGTCACAGAACATTTCTGTGGCTCTGCTCATGCTGCACATTGATGCTAATTTCTGAAAACACATTTAACTCAGCTTATGCTGAAGTTTTTCTGCAACCCCCTCATGCATGGCAGCAGCTCAGCACAACCACTGACCATGGCCAGTGGGTCTCTGAGCATAGAGGGGATGTTTGAGTGACAGCTGGAGCAGTTTCATCAGACCACTCTGTAACACACCAGTTTTTCTATTGTCTCTCATGTGCCTTGTGCTTGTCTATGAGGATAGAAATAAGTGCTTGATTTTGTGCTCTGTGAATACCTGTTGGCAGGTCTCATCCAGCCTCTGGCCATTGCCCATCCCCAGGCCCTCCTCAAGCTTCTCAATGCAGCAGAGCCCTCCAGGACCCTCCAGAGCAGGTTGCACCTGAAGAAAGACTGGGCTTTGTTTACAGCTTTCTGTGACCTACCCTGATCATAATGCCTATCACCATGGCATATGAAAAACTTCCAGAAGACAGTGTATGATAAAGTCAGTCCATGTCTTTGATGGGTTTCACTGTGTCTCCCCCTCTCTCTCTCTCTCTCTCTCTCTCTCATCTATACCATTTCACTTCATATTTCCCACAAGGTATCTCCTTTCCTGTACTGTAGTTTTCTGTACAGTTTCCCTCCCTCACACATCCTAGGTAATCTCTTTCCCCAGGCCCCAACATCTGTACTGCCTTCCATGGGAGGCTAATAAACATACACAAGTCAAAGTCCATCAGAAATCTCCTCGAGTACTTTTTGAGTGAGAAGCACCGTTTACGTCGTACCCAGGTGGGTGAGAGCAGAAATTAGCTGTCACTTCATTTGAGAGTTTGAAGGGCAGAACTTCAAGTTCTTGAAACCATGGAATGATAAATGTCTCACAAAAGCAATTGTTACTGAATGAGAGGTGAGATGGAGGGAGGGAGCAGAGAGAGGGAGGGAGTGTGGGCTGGGAGCTGAGTGGAGCACAGGAACTTCTGCTGTGGAGCTGCCTGAGTGATGTGTTTGTGGTGTCTCATAATTAACACTTAGTGGGTTTTAAGCTGATAGTAGGCGCTTGTATTTATTAGGACAATTTGCTAATTCTATGTCTGTGTCAGTTACGTCTTTCTAAAAAAGTAGATAAAAACATTTACCAAAGGTGTAAAATAATGTGCCTGAGTGCTCTGAAACTTTGCAGTCATCGTGATGTCTGGAGCACTGCGGAAAGCTCTACGTGCAGCCATCACACCCCCTCTGTGGTACCTTTGGGTGTTCACATTAGACAATCCAGCTGCCTCCACAGAGGAGCACAAATCTGTAAGGGAAAGAGGATCTTGTGTCATCCCCATGGGCCCTGTATGAATGATACCCAAACCCTTACGTGGCACTGGGTACCTGTGTTTGGGCAACTGGATAAAGCCACTTAAGTCTTACATTTTACACCCTAAGCAATATGGGAGTGGTTTTGCTTACATCCTGTCCAAGAGTCCTTGCAGGACAGACAGACATTGACATGAGCAGCTGTAGGGGCTCAGGCTTCCAAGACAGTTCACCAGTGCCCTGAGCTCCCTCAGCTCATAACGCTTGGCTGGTCTCGCGCCCGTAACTTTGCATCTCTCTGTCAATAAGATGTTGGTGTTTGGAATATAGTTACAGGCAAAACCAGTTGAAGAAATAAATCCTAATTATAGTTAAACCAAGGATATAAAATCAACTTTTCCATAGAGAAATTTGCATGCACTCTGAATTTATGGGCAAGACATTGATGTTAGTGGGGGTAAGGCACATTCATAACTTGCTAAATTGCACATCCTAATCTACGCACTTTCATTAACCAAATTACAGACTGCATATGTTTTACTTGAAAATGGGATTTTCTCTTCCATTGCAATGGAGAACAGCATCAGAATCATGTATTCAGGCTGAATACTGGAAATGGGTTTTCAAAGTCTTGAATTACCTTGTAAAAGGTAATACCTATTAATGTATCTCAGGTGGTGCTCTTTAAGAACAAGAAGCCTGATTAAAGAGGAGTGAGCTTAGTGATGTTGCTGTAGCGTAAGTCAGGGGCAGCTATCGTGGTCAGGCCCAATAATCTGGTCTTCTGCATTAGAAATGCAGTTACAGCTAATGATGAATTTGAGAAATGGTAATAATTATCTAGCCCAATTTATCTGTTCTAACCTCAGTCAGAGACCAAATTGTAATTGCTGTTGTTCCTGGTCGAATGATGGAAGTTGCTCTGCTCTAATTCCTACCAGTTTCATAATAGCTCAGAGATAATAATGACATAGAATTATAGACTTTGCCCAAACGTTGTTGAGGCATTAGACAATTGCGCTATACACATAATACACATTGTAAATACTAAAAAAGAAAAATAATAATTAAAAAAACCAGACACTGAATAAGATAAATTATTAATTGGTTGCCTGCATTTGCCCTTAATGTGTGAACCAATTTGAGGCAATTCTGCATTAGTAAGACTGTGGTAAGTTTAATTTATAAGTCATCACAAAGTGTGGACTTGAATGCTTGTCTTATTTTAGTTGCATAGAAGGGAATTAAGTTGCTATTTTTCATCTCTTTAATATTTACTTTGGTAATAATGCATTTTAATTTTTTTTTTGAGTGACACAAATGATGTGGGTAAAACATCTAAGTCCCTTTGCAATTACTTCTGTGAAGGCCAAGAAATGTATAATATTTCTTTTTTGAGTTCGATTTTTAGCAGAGCATTTATGGCATAATAAAGGCTTCCTTTTTTCTTTTTTGGCCATATAATTGACTTGGCTCCTTATGGTCTTTGGCAAACATGACAGTAATTAAATTTACAGATCATACTAAATAGTAAGGTGTTGCAAAACCCAGGATAGATGGCAAAATAATAAAAAGAGACCTGCAGAATTTAGAGGTATAAGTAGGCAATAAAATGAGATTCAGTCTGGAAAAAAAAGCAGGCAGGGAACAATGAAAGTGAAGGCAGAAACTGTACAGCAATAAGCTACATGGAAAGCAGTAGTGAAATTTAAGACCCAGGGTGTTGGTTATGAGTTTATGAACTGCAGTTGTCATCTGGCTGTAAATGCCAGCCCCATAAGCAGGCACTTTGAGAGGAGATCTGTACCCATCCTGTGGTGTACCGGTACAACAAATCCATTAATACTTGGGCAGTTGTAATTCAACCTAAGATCCATTTCATTAACTGGATTAGTCTTTATTGCAACATACATTGCTGCAGTGCCTTAAATATGCTGAATATAAACAGTGTTCTTTGTGAAGTAGCTGGGTGCATAAAAGAGGTACAAGAAATGCTGATTAGGAAGTGGGAAGGCCACCACAAATAAAGACCACATAAAGAAAATGAGAACAAATACACAATATCATCAGTAGTAAAAGATGAGTAGAAAATTTCATGTCAGTGGTATATACTGTTGCAAATAAGAATAAAGATGAAGGCGCCAGACTCATAGTCCTGCATAAGGAAATGTGAGACAAACATCTCCAATGACAGCATGATCAGTTAGAATGGCTTTTCCAAGGGAAAGTCATGCTTGGCCAATTTGATAACCTTCTGTGATTAAATGACTGTCCTGGTAAATGATGGGAGAGCAATGGATATCTGCCTGAACTTCGGTGAGTCTTTGAGTACTGCTGCAATAGCCTCATAAAGAAGCTGATGGTATAGGCTGGATGAGCAGACAGTGAGGTTGAAAACTGGCTGTTTGGCAATGCCCAGAGAATAGTGATCGGGGGCACGAAGTGCAGCTGAAGGTCAGTCACTTGTGGTGTACCCCAGGGGTCTGTAGTGCATCCTACCCTGTTCACAATTCCGCTAATGATTTGGACGATGGGATAAAGTGTACCCTCAGCAAGTTTGCTGATGACACAAAACTGGGAGTGGCTGATGTGCCAGAGGGATGTGCTGCCACCCACAGAGACCTCAACAGGCTGGAGAAGTGGGCTGGTGTGAACCTCATGAAGATCAATAAGAAGGCTAAAAGTCCTGCACCTGAGGAGGAACAACTCCAGGCACCACTACATGCCAGGACCACCCAGCTGGAAAGCAGCTGGAAAGGCAGAAAAGGACCTGTGGGTCTTGGTGGACACCAAGCTCAAGATGAGTCAGCAAGATGCCCTCACTGCAAAGAAGGCTAACAGAATCCTGGGCTGCATTTGGCAAAGAGTTGCCAGCAGATTGAAGAAGGTGATCCTTCTGCTTTATTCAACACTATTGAGGCCACACCTGGAGTCCTGTGTGTAGTTCTGGGCTCCCCAGTACAAGAGAGACATGGACATAGAGGAGAGTCCAATGGAGGGCACAAAGATGATGAAAGGGCTAGAGCATCCCTCCTGTGGGGAAGGTCTGAGAGTTGTGACTGTTCAGCCTGGAGAAGAAGAGGCTCATGGAGATCTCATCCATGTATATAAGTATCTGAGGTGCAGAAAGGACAGAGCTGGGCTCTTCTCAGTAGTGCCCAGTGACAGGACCGGAGGCAGTGGGCACAAACTGAAACCCAGGGGGTTCCCTCTGAACATCTTTTTCACTCTGGCAGTGACCAAGCACTGGCACAGGCTACCCAGGGAGGTTGTGCAGTCACCATTCTTGGAGGTATCCAAAAGCCCTCTGGCCATGAGTGTGGGCAGCCTGCTGTAGGTGGTTCTCCTTGGGCTTGATCAAAGGTGCCTTCCAACCTCAACCATTCTGTGATTCTGTGACAGGAAGAGGAGTATAACATAGTACTTTATCTCTGGGAAGATAATAATAGACTGCTGTGGATATAACTTTCATATATTCAGTCACAGGAGATGAAGTCTTTGTTGCCCGATTTTAGTTAAAACTTTCTATTAAAAAAGATGGGTTTGTATGTGTGGTTTGAGTTTAAAATTGAACTACACAAATCAGCAAAAACAGCATTAACTTTCTTATCCAGGATATGATGAACACAAATCAGTGAAGAAAAAGTTCTGCGTTTATTTAAAGCACAACACCCAAGCAATTTTTAAGGATTTTTCAAGTAATCTCAGATATATTCTCAATATATATAGGAAAGTGGGATCCATTCAGATTAGTGTATTTTGCTACTGTTCCATTTTTTCACAGATAGCTATCATCCCCATAAATGTCTGAAAATAGTTTTCTTTAAACTGGTGCATATCCAGTTTCACCAAGCAGTTCAGCCCTCTGATAAACTTTATCCAAGCTGCAGTTCCATATCTAGTGAAGGAAGATTGCAATACATCCATCTTTGGGGGAAAGATAGTTTTTATTTTCTGCGCTGCACTATAAAATGTCATCGGTAAATTTCTTTTGCTGACTGCAGCTGCAGTACTGATGGGGTTTTCATTCTGCATCCAAAGGACCTCATACCTCCACTCTGTGTCTGCTGGATTTTGTGAGATGATGTCTGGCCAGGCAGATAACCTACTTGCAGGCTTGTTTTGTACGTTCTCAGCCTCAGCTGATCCTGCAGTCTGTGCAGGTTTGGCTCCAGACATCCCTCTTGGCTTTACCTGCTCTCGGTCCAGCTCTGCCTCCTGCCTTCAGGCTCAGGTGGTGTGGGTACCAGTGTGTGTGGAGCCCTGCCTGTTGCTGGCAGGATGATGTACCGGGTGCCAAGACCCTCCTTGAGCCACAGACTTCAGCTTTACGTACTGAGCAGCCCCCCAGGGAGAACTGAAGCCTCAGTAAAGTCATAATTTCTTAAACAGCAGCCATTTATTTCTATCTTTTCTTACTGCCTGATATTTTAAGAAGCAGAACTGAGAGCTATAGAGTTTCATAGCATTAAGTGAATTCAAAGACAGATTGATTTATCTTTCCTACAATACGGCGTTTTAGTCTTTTCAAATCATCATAAATTTCCATCTTAAAAACTGTTTTAAGGTGTCATGCAGGAGTATTTGAGGATAGCCTTCTTTGGAAAATTTAGTTATTGAAGTGATCATCCCTTTGTACCATCTGGCATATATCATTAAATAGTTTATGAATAGTAGAAACATATAAATAGACTTCATTCTGAAAAAATTGTGGATTGTCTTGATAAAATATAACTGCAGAATTTAACAGAAACTAAATAAATTTATAAACCAAAATTTACATGCAGGCTGGAAAACACTTCAGAACAGAAATCTCTAAACACACAAGATCACACCTAGATTTATACTTATTCAGGCAAAAAAAATATATTCGCTGCATTTCTATTTCATTTAGAGTGGAGATATAATTTTTTTTTGATGGAAAAAAACCCCAAAACAAAACTACAAAAAAATCTGACCTCTTAAAAATGTTCTTCTCTTCCCTTGTGAAACACAGAGCAGATCAATGCTGTGCCCAGAAAAGGGGTTTCCCACTCCAGACCCCCAGGAGATAACCATGGTCCTGGTGCAGAGGGGACCCCACCAGCAGGTGCTTCTGAGTGCCGACACAGCAGTTTGGGTAGCCAGGAGAGCCAGTGCTGGGCACATCCTGGGCTGGGAGGATGCAGGAATGAACCACACCTTCCCACATCTGTGTGCTCACCACCCTTTTTCCTACTTTAACAAACCTGATGAGGAATTTTTGTTTCTACTGAGAGATTTCTAACATAATAGCATGGAAAGCAGTATTGCAAGCCTCCCTGAGAAGAGAGGGGCAGAGCAGTGCCGACTAGTGTTCAGAGTGGCATGTCTCCTGTGAGAACCAGGTGAAGGGCATTTTATTGGGGTGAAATATATTCCAAAGCTGAATGGTGTCGATGAAGGATGGTGCCCTGCTTTTGGCTGGGATAGAGTTCATTTTCTCGCTAGTAGCTGGTACAGGGCTGTGTTTTGGTTTTAGTGTGCAATTAATGTCCATAACACACTGATGTTTTAGCTGTTGCTAAGTAGTGTTTATAGTAAGTCAAGTATTTCTCAGCTTCTCATGCCCTGCCAGAGAGAAGGTTGGAGGGGCACAAGGAGTTGTGAACTAACAGAGGCAGGACAGCTGACCATAGATGATCTGAGGGATATTCCAATACCATGTGGCATCATGCTCAGCATATAAAGCTGGGGGAAGCTGGCCAGGGGCCACTGCTGAGGAACTGTCTGGGCATCAGTCAGCAAGTGATTAGCAATTGCATTGAGCATCACTGGTTTTGTATATTTGAATTCTTTTATCATTGTTATTATTTTATTCCTTTTCTGTCCCATTAAACTGTCATTATCCCAGCCAGTGAGTTTTCTGATTTTTCCCATTCTCTCCACATGCTGCTGGAGGAGCAGTGAGTAAGCGGCTGCATGGGGCTTGGTTGACGGCCCAGGCTGATGTTTGCTGTAATTATTATTAAAGTGTCACTAACATAAGAAGAAATGAAAAGTGGACATAACCCTTCAAATAAAGACAGGTTTGAGATTTTCAGCATATTATGCAACTAATTTTCACAGTACTATGAAAAAAAAAATCTAGGATTTTTTGCTACATGGCTGGACAATCCCACAGAACAAATCTTTGCTTTTGTTGAGTAGTCTGGAGGAAAATAGCTGGACAAAGTGTGGATCTGCCCCATGTTTTGGTATATTACTGAGTGGTAATCACTTCGCCCAGGCTGTTAGAGCCAGCCCTGCAGACTGTCAAATCTCAGAAGAAAGATTAGATCACCATTATTAGCATTTTACTTTATTTTTCAGAATTAGATTCTACATGGATGAACAGAGAATAGCAGGAGGGGAAGGCAGTAATTTTTACAGATGTCATTTTTGGAACGTACCTGCTGACACTTCAGTAGAAGTTTGAGGCAGTGCAGGCTTAATTTAAAGGAAAAGCAAGTTAAACTTTCCTCTGAGGCTGGAAGTGGATTTGTTCATTTCATCAAGCAGCAGAGCTTGTTTGACAAGTAAATGAAGTCTGTCCGTGGTATCAACTAATCAGGATTATCACATTCCTGAAAGCTATTTTCCTGGTGTTTGTGTCCATGTGCCCTCAAAGACACTTTCGGTAATGGGCGGGACCTGTGCAACAACCCCATGGATGTCAAAAATGAGAAGGAAGGACTTTATTGCTTTGCCACCTGTCAGATCCAGCACAGGAATCATGGTTTCCTAAATCAGAGTAGTTCATTCCCCTGCAGGGCGGAGTACAGGCGGAGTCACAGCACTAAGCACAGGGGAGGCGCATGGCAACTCAGGGTTTAGCAGAGACAAAAGGTGTGTCTACAAGAGCTCTGCTATAGGGGGGAATTCCATACTCAAAGGATGGAAAGTAGCCCAAAGGCTACTGGATTAGGCACTGTTAGCTACCTAGTCCATGCTCCTGTGATGCTCTGTAAGCAAATCAGAGGGCAGCTGGCCAAGTAAGGAAGATTTTGCATTTCACGTGTGCAGTTCTGATTCTCCTTTCTCAGAAGATGGCCAAACCCACAGCGGCTTCTTTGGCCTTTGACACCAAGTGGCTGTCACATTCTTAAAGCCAAACGTGGGCTTGGCAAGGGCTGGTGGATACAGAGGAGAATGGTTGGCAAAGCCTTGTGAGGCCTTTTCCTGTGCTGCATCACACCACTGGCTGCGCTGGGTGTCAGTAGCGTGGACTGCTCCACGCTCAGGGTAGTCAGTGTGTACCCAGTCCAGCTCTCGCTGCCATGGGGGACATCATCACCCCTTTCTACAGGGTCTGACAGAGCTTTAGCCCACAGCAGCTACCTTTCTGAGGCACAGGGAGGTTACTTTCTGAAGATGTTAAGCTACCAGTAAGGCACGGCTTGGACTATTCAAGCTTTATTCCAGCCCCATGACTTCACAGGGGCTACTGGCTCTGAAACTTTGCTCTTCCAGCTCAGAGCAGCCCTGCTTGCCAGTGTTGACAGCATTATCTGTCAAGCATATTTGCACCTATCTCTCCAAGCAACTGTAGTTCCAGAAGCAGGAACTGTTTAAATGTGTGTTAGCTTCATGTTAGCTGCTGGGAGGTAAAAGGTTACTGGCAACCTAGTTCTACCCCATCTTTCATGATCACTGCCATGAACTCAGTGAGAGAGTAAATTTACATTAAAATGTATGGTCCTGCACACCCACTGATGCTCATTTCTCTCAGCAACTTTGCATGGTGTGTATGAAATACATGGTGCATTTGTCTGAAATATATGGTGCGTTTCATGAGACCTGGACCTTGTTCCTTGCTAGCAGCTCCAGACTCCCATCGACTGCTGTGGGAAGCACACCAGTCTCAGGGTTATCAACACTGTGCCCACTGAATAGGAACTGCACACCTGCCAAACACTACTGGCATCAGGGTTTCTGTGTGTGTTTGTTAATGACTTTCACCAGCACAGTTCCTTGACAGAATCTGGAAAATGATCTAGACTGGGAAAACTGGCACAAAGAGGGCTCCCTTTTTCCCTGTTGTATTCATTCCTTGGTCTCATGGCAGTGTTAAACAGTTTACCAAAACTCTAAGGTAAAAAGAAAACACAATTAGGACATTTTTTTAATTTTTTTTTTTTCTCCGTATCTGCAATGAGTGTGTATGAAGGCCACCTCTGCAGCAGAGGAGGAAGATCAGTCAAGTATTCAAATTAAAATGCACAGTCACACCAGCAGACCTAATTACAGGAGAGCTCCTGGCCATTTGGGGTTACACAAGGAGCCCTGTACATAAAGCATCCACTTTGCTAAACACAACCTGAAGTTTTTAAAGGGAAATAGAAATGACTTTAATGAAAAATAAGGAGGAAAAAAAAGGGGGGAACTGAGGGTACAGAGTTTTCTTAACTATCTAGAGTTGAGAAGTTATGATGAATTACAGGCTAATTCATTTTCTGACTTAATGGTTATTATTTTCTGAGTGTCCATCTCAGTGGATCACGAAGCTTTTCTCTAATGCTAATTTTTCTATGGTAAAGATTAGGAAAGCAGTATTGGAAAGAATACAAATTGCATATTACACAAAATCTTCACAGTAGAGTAGTTTCATCTTAGTTCTCACCTATATGTTCACCTTTTTCATCACTTAAGACAATATTCAGGTTTCTTTCATTCTGACCTTGCACAAAATACTCCCAGACTTATCAGAGGAAAACATTTCCATCTATTCTAAATATCTGAACATTTTAAGTGTTCATTTTAGGCAGATTTTAGTTGTAATTGATGCACTATTTTGAAGGATTTTTTCATTGATGACCATGATGCTCTTTCTGAACCACCCAGCATATAGGTCTGTTTATGAAAACATTGCTGTCAACTGGTAGCTAATATCTAAGATTCAGTGACAATTGAATTCATCTGGGGATGTGGAAGTGAAGTGTTTGAGATGCTGACAGAAGGTCTCTTCCTCCCGGTGATCAGGGAAGGGCCACTCATTCCCTGGGCCCTGCCCTGCGCCTGTCACTGCCAGCCAGCACAGCCCATCAGTGGCAGGGATTGCTGTGTGTGCAGCAGTATCACAGGCTGTACTGCAGACATCTGTCTCTGGAGAAAGATGGACAGAGCATATGTGACAGATAGATAGTCATCAAATTGCTTCATGCACTGGGGGAAGGCTTTTGAGTTTGACATTACTGAGTAAGGTGTAAGACCTGATAGAGAACAAAACTGATATTGAAATGTACTGTCTGTGAACACCTGCATCAGATTTAATAACTGGAAAGTTTACAGAAAGCACAGGAAAGCAGGAATTTTGCCAAAGTAAATTCACTCAAATATGACATAAAGAATTTCCATGGGAAGAAAAAGCATTTCAATATCATCCATCTGTAGGAATGGCTGAATTTTCATCCCATTCAAATTAGCCAACCCAAGTATCAAGGAACACCAGACTCCAGCCTTACACTTTATCACTTAGGAAAAATGGTGGCATTGCTGTTGCTGCCAGCACTACATCAGGAGGTGCCTGTAGCCTCCTGTCTATGATTGCTACACATGGAGGAAGATTCTAATTAAAAAGTTCCTTTTGACATTCAAAAGTACTCAAAAGAAACACCCAGAAAAAAGCCTCCAGGTAAGAAGGCCCATTCAGGTGTTTGTCTTCTCATGTACAGGTTCTGGCAGTTTGAAAGCAGGTATGACCCGTGTGGGACATCATGAAAAGGGAAGAGTTGTCACTGGGTTTGTTTAATAACAAACCTTGAAGACATGGCTTCTGTGAATCTCTTCTTTGTCTTATGACAATGTCATTCAAAAAAAAAAAAATCTTGTTTTCATATTTAAACTCATCCTTATGTTCTGCCTTAAAGGTGCTTGGGTCTCTGTTGTCCAGATGCTTTCCAGAGCAGCTTAGTGCACTGCAATCTAAAAGCAAGTACTCAAACAAAGATGAAAGGCTTATCTGCTTTAATCAGACCATCCCCTGAAATTGCATCCCCACTCACTCTCTCACAGAAGCAGCTCAGACCACAGTGTGACCTGCATCCAGCCCCCGTTGTGCAGCACATGGCTAAAGAAATCTTCAGCCTTCCTCTATACCCTGCCACATTCGGCTGGAGAAGAGCTTGGGTGAAAGAGGGAAGACTAATCTGTTAATACAGATCAGTAGCTCTAAGTGAGCTGCAGTTTGCAGGCAGTGTTTTAGATTTTGAAATGTCAATCAGCAGCGAGATGGAAACCAGACAGCAGGAAATAAATATTGCGGAGCGTAAAATTTTGCTGAAAAGTTCAGAGGTGAAAATATCCTCAAGTGATAGTACAGTAGGAAAAGGTAATAAATTGATGTCTCTCAAAAGTTGGATTCTACCAATGCTATTCATAAAAAGATATCATCTATGGTTTTCATATATTTTTTCCTCACATGCTTGTTCATATTTTTTATCTGACTGTACTGAATGAGGGGAGAAGATGGATATGATACAGCTGTGCTTAGAGCACTTCAAAAATGCTTCTCACCTAAAGGGAAAAAATAGCTATCCTTTTTTTTTGTGAAAAATTGGAGAGTCCAGGTGAACCAATGATAGGTATATGACAATGATTTTGTATTTTTTTTTAGTATATCTTGACTTGTTTGACTGTTTGTTTTACTTGCTTGACTAGTTTTTAGCAAGGTCCTGACTTGAGTTTCTGCATAATTTAGTCCAAATTATTGTTATTAATAACATTAATATTTAATATTCATCATAGTTCTTCTTATTAATAATTACACAGAATCATCCCAGGTTATTTTCATCCTGACTGCTCTAAACCATCCTGAAGTCCATAGGGTACTGGTGTGCTCATTTTTAGCACAATTATGTACATCTCCAAGATTTTCATACAGTTCCTCACATTAGGAATAAGCCTATTAAGAAACTGAGACCAGGTATTGTTGTAGATTCATGCATTTTTTTTTTCCAAATAAAAAGTGTCATTGATTGATCCCTAGAAAGAATTTTTCTACCAAAACATTAGAAGTAGCACCTACAGAGACCTTACACATTTTGTTATGCAGAGAGAGCTCCTACCATGCAGTGACACCAAATGTTCTGAGTACCAACAGACAGCATCTTGTCGGTGACATCTGACTGTCAAGTTGTCATGAAAAATATCTGGATAGTGCTATGAATACGTTTATGTGTAGTTTATTTTAGGAGTGAGTGTGACAAACACATGTTCCTAAAGCAGTTCTGTGCTTTAAGAAAACAAAGGGAGGAAAATATTTTAATATCCCTTATAGTGTTGCTTCTGTTTTATAAGCAAAATATGTTTATTTTTCTTTGCAGTTCTACGGACCAGGAAAATCTTTTAACCTTGCAGTTCTTTACAGTTTTGCATATTTAAGCTGGCAGAAATCAAACTAATTAAACTGAAAAGCTGCTCACTTCTCTTTCTGTATAAGATAGGAAAAAAAAGATACAATTACTGGTGAAAGTAGGACACTGAGCAGAATTTAAAACTATGTGCAGCCTAGAAGCATTATGAATATGAAATCTGTGTTGTAAAAATTACAGCTTGCATGCAGGCCTGGGCACCGGTCTACCTGGAAAGATGGTGACAAAGTATGAAGAACTTTAAGGATAAAATGCCTAACATAAGGGCTGTAGAGGTTGATCCATGGAGAAAGAGTCTAAGAGCTAAATATTTTAAGATGCCCCACTTGGTGTCCCAAACTGGTGTAACTGTTTACATGTGCTACAAAAATACAAACAAGGAGGCATTAGGAGATTGTTTAGAGCACTTCTCGGGGGTATAATTGCATATAAAGGTAAGAAAGTGAGCAAACGGAGATTTGAGTTGACTATCCAGCCAAAATTTTAACAAGGATGTCTAATCGACTGTGAAATAGCTTCCCCAGAAAAAGTGTTAGAAGTCCCATCTCTGAAATGATTTAAAAGCAGAGCGGACACATCACGTGATAAGGTAATGGATGGAGAATGTAGAAGTGTCTCACAGTGTATTTCCAGCTTTTGGTTTGTGCAGTCCCTCTGGTTGTGACCTGTTTGGCTGACCCCTTGCTGCAGGTGCAGCACCCACCGCCGCTCCTGCGCAACACCCTGCCCTCCAGCTGGGAAAGGGAGACATAGCCAGACATTTACTGGCCAAAAATGATGACTATGTTGCTTAAATATTAGGGATTTGAGTGAATGTGATAAATCGTCTGTAAGTGGAGCCCGTGCACCTTGGCCAAGGCTGAGTGGTGGCAGCAGAGTCCTTGTACTGCCGTGAGGAGCAGAGCCCAAGAGGTGCTGAGGACTTGGACCCTGCCTCACCTGGTACTTCCTGGCTGCTAGACATGTTCCAGCTGTGAGGTGCTTCTGTTGTGGTTCTGATTTGTTCTTAGGAACTCCCCTACCTCATAAAGTGGGGTTACATATGCACAAAACGAAAATGTCATTTTAGTTTTCCATGAATTCTTTGTGCTTTTTATGCTCTATTCCTGAAAACAGTCTGCTGCACAGGAGGTTTTTCAGTGAAAATATGTGATGAATTATCACATGGAATGCACATTACAGAAATGAAAGTCTGTCCTTGTGAATGGCCCAAGGAGTACACCTCTTCTTATATAGCTTTTTTCACCTAAAAAGTTATTTTCATTGCAATATACAGGACAGGGGGATGGGGGGAGGGGTGGAAATTGGAGATAGAAATGCTTTCTTCTGTCAGTTAAACAGAGCATCTGCTGGAATAGTGGTATTACAAGCAGTAGTAATAATACAAACACATCCTTGAAATACAGGGTAATGATGGATCTGTGGTTAAGTCACATAGTAAGGAGACCAGGAGACAGACTCATCGTTTCCCCACAGAAAGAGATTGCCCTCTAGTTTTGTGTCTTTCATCTGTAAAGCAGAAGTAGTAATACACATTTGCTGTATTAGAGTGACAGGAGTCTGCAGTGATTTCACAATTCTTTAAAACCCTCTGGCATGAAGGACCTCAGCAGAGAAGGCTGAAGAGCAGAGCCGAGAAGGCTGAAGAGCAGAGCCAGTGCTGGCTCTTCACAGTGGTGTGATGCTGGGCCTGTGAATCATGCTGGGAAGGAAATTTTCATCCTTGAAGGTACCAGGATTCTCCTGGCAAGTGATGTTTAGGCCTGACTGAGTTAGCTGACACGCAGCTAAAAAACAAACAGAAAATGTATTAAGTACTTAGTCTTAGAATCTTCAAATAATCTTTGTCATACAAAGCAGTTATCTCGTTTCACACTAACTCTTTTGATCTAAGTGTTGTGAAAACATGATGTGCCAAATTTGAAACAGAACAGCCAAATAAATCAATGGCAGCAGTTTAGAAAAGCAGGCAGTTTGACTGGTGTTTGTTACAAACCTGGAACAACAGAGTGTGATGAGTTTTGTCTAAAAACAGGAATACAAACCCAACTTTCAATTCACTGATAAAAATACACTTCCCCTCCAGCTGGCCAGCTGGAAAATATGAGGGAATGCTGAGACCTTCTCTACAGATGATCAATACTTGATTCCACTTGATAAATATGCCCAGATGTTGGAAATAATTGCCTAAGCTCAATGGTGCTGTTTTGTGTTTGAAAAACTAGCCACAGGAAATGTAAACTAGTGGGAGTACAAACTAGGGAGTACATGACCATTTATATAAATTATATATAATATATATTTTTATACAATATATATCTATAGAATATATTTATATATACTTGTAGTTGTCTACTTTTTGATATCATAGCACCTTAGTAATCTAATTACCCAAAGTTAAAAACCTAGATGTAATCTGTATGCATTTAGCAATCAAAATAAAAGCTATCACAAAAAAGAGAATTTCTCCTGTTTCACCCTGTCACTGGGAATCTGCATCAGCCGATGCATAAGAAAGCTCACCTGTATTTTCTTCCTCACCTCCACAGCGGAAGCATGTGCTAGCCGGGTAAACAAATAATCAGTACAGCAACTGAGCTCTCTTGGGTGTGGTTTGGAACAGAGATTTTGTTGCCCAGCCTCATGCAGTCCTGAGCCAGGGAAACCCTCTTGGCACAGCTGTTAGTAGTTACTCAAACCCTTCCTGACTGATGAGGCTATTAGTAAAAATTAGCGAAATGGCTGGAGGGAGAAAGAGGGTGTTGTGGAATTCCAGACTGTTTTTTTGCTGAGTTCCCAGGGGCTGGTGAGGTGATGGAATAGGCAAAGCACTGGCACGGCCTGGTTCTGCACCCAAGGGTTTTCAGCATCATGGAAAGAGACCTGGGGACATTGACTCCTTTCCTGGGGGAGGGACACAGACATGGGGAAGCAGGACCTTCCCCTCAGTTGCCCTAGACCAATCTGCCCGTAACTGTCCCCTGTTGGAGTTTTGTATTTGCCGCCTCTCCCAGTCCCTCAATACTCAATCAACAGAGCTCACACACCGATCTCTGACTACTGATATACAGTGGCATATTTTGAATGAGGTGTTGAATTACAGTGGTACCTTATATTTGAATTTATCATACACCTTTAACCACTTTATTTGCTTCTCAAACCTGTTCACTTAGCTTTTATTTCAACAGTCCCCAAATAGGAACAGCTCCCTATAGCTAATATTTCCTCCTTTTTATTTCAGACACAGAATTTCTCCTAAAATGACACCTGTGTGAAATATTAGAAAGGTAAGAATCAGTGTTACAACAGTGACAAATTTTCTTTGCCTAGAAATGTCAGAGCTTTAATGTCCCATATATACTATATTGGATATGGCTAGAAATAGAAACCTTTATGCCAATGAAAAGGAAAAATTCCCAGTCTTCCAATTCTAGAAGATTTTGACATATCTGACCCCTAAAATATGAATTATTTTCTAGCATATAAAACCTATTTTTGAAATGTTACAGCTACTTCTTTGCTCAAAATATCTGGACTAGTAATCATAAAAGCTCTTTCTTCTTGAGATGGAAAGACATAAAAAATATACCCTCTAGACTACGAAGATCTCTCCAAAACTTTTTAAGTAGGTTATGTTTTACTTTCTTGTTGGTTGTTTTTTTCTCATGGTCTGCGTTAGTACTCAGAACAATCAGGAACCTCCAGAGTTTTGCTTGCAAAACATAAATAAGAGAAGATGTAATGATGTTCCTTCCCCAGAAGGCACAAAATAGTTCAATTAGACTTCCCAAATTCCCATTCTCTATAAAGCAGAACAAACAGCAACACATAATGCTCCAAAGTCCAATTTAAACTTTTGCATTGTGAATATGGTTTGGGGTAGGTGTATTAGGAAGAAGGAATGAAGGTAAAGGACTTTTGCCTCTTCATCAGCACGTGTCTCTTCCCCAGATAGATTGCAGTGGATTTATATGCACACAACACTGGGCAAACTTGATCTAAAGATCTGCATGTGTCAGTGCTTTCTGGAATTCATTAGTAAGCACTTGCAGCAGCTGGGACAAGTGGAAAATATTTCACAGCTAGAGAGGCATTGCTTGGGTGTTTTCCCAAAAATGGGACATTTTAACTGGCCAGGGTTTCACTACCAACCTCCTTATCATTGTATAGCCATTTCTTGTTCTTATTATCTTGCTCCACATCAGGAATGTTGTTCCAGGATGTTCGAAATATGATGTGTTACCTTCCCCCACAGAACAACTTTTTGCTCTGCCCTCCTTGTGTCTGGCAGCAAAAATTAGGTCAGTTTATTCTATACGTTGAAGGCAAACTAATGTGATATTAAAAAAATTCCTACATTAATGAAGAAAAATGGGAGAATATATCTGTGCATGCTGACAGATTGTTATGCTGTGATTTATCTGGAACAGAAATATCAAGCCAGTCTACCTCGTGGTATCATACTGCAGCAGTCATCAGATCACACCGTCTGCCTCCGCTACTTAATCAAGCATGAGTCTGCGAGAACACCTGAGCGGTGAAGGCACAGACATGACTGTCGGAGGATCACAAGAGCACATCAGCCCTGAAGTGTGTGGGCAGGGATGCACCCTCATATCTATTCGGATGCAACCCCCTGACAGCCTCCGCTGCCGATCCATCACTTCACCTTGGTGACGAGTGTTTATCCCACGTCACTCCTCACTTCTGAAGGTAGTCTTCTATGACAGAGGGAGCCTGTTTACACTGGCACTCCTGCTGCACATTGCTACACTGTACGTGTCTTGCCAGATATTTATGATATACCAAATGACAGGTGCGTATCTTAATAAGTTCTACCGGGGGCAGGAATTAGTAGATGAGGAAGCACACAGCAGTGGAAGCATCTGGTAGGAAGAAAAAAGTCTGTCTTGTACTCTGTCAAATGTAATTAGAGTTGCTAGTTGTCATTGCTCCTAGCATTTAAATAAGTTTCTCTGATGAGAAACTATCTGACAAAACTCAAAGACATGTAAATTTATGAACAACATAATTCCAAAATGGTCTTATTGGACAGTCGTGTTGGAGTCTGGTACTCTCTGACCATCTTTTGAAAATGATATGGGTGAAGGGTGTGAGGCTTAATGCTATTTACTCATTTGAAGATGTTATATAGGATTTCTGATTTATCAGTGATACAAAATATACTGAAAACACAATACAGATGTAAACTACATTTACCAGAATATAGCCCCAGTTCAATCAATCACCAGTGTGATTCCCATTACCAGTCTCTATAATATGCTCACTGTTGCAATGGGGGATGTTCCCAATCACTGAGAAGGAATGTGTAGATTGAAACCAGCTCAAGACCATTGCTTACTTTGAAAGACTTTTGCTAGTTGTCTAGTTTTAAACTCTATGAGAGCCTTCTTCCATGTATAGCATCCATTGATCAGTCTCAAGCCACCAGCCTTACTGAAGAAGAGGTAAAAATTTCAGCAAGTTGCAAGAACAGTTGCATTAAAAATGCTCTCAGAATAATTTGCTTTCAACAGAAAGCATTGGGGGATGTTGGCAATAAGTGTTCTACAGTCTAATTAAGAAGGATAAACATTTGTGGTTTTTAATTTTGTCTGACAACATATTTAATTTCCTCCTCCCGGAGTGCGCCACAGAGAGGGGCACTCGCAGTGCACACCCCAGCACGCTCTGAGGGTCTCACGCTGAGAGAGGAGGAGTGCACCACATACAGCTCCTGCAAACAGCATCTCAGCTCTTGTTTTAGATTCTAATCCTTCCTTTGTTACCTTTAATTAATTATAAATATTTGTTTCTTCGTTATTATAATACTGTGTCATTTTATAATTGCTTTGTTCCATGACCTGTCACTTGAAAGTATTTAGAAAGGAAAAAAAAAAAAAAAAGAGTGATGAGCTATTTTCCTGTTTTCTTGACTAGTTTAAATTATGGTTCTTACACAAAACTGACTACAACTGGACACCTGTAGACCAGTGCAGTCTATGGCCAGTGAGGACGTTGACTTTATTTTGGGAACAGGCCTGTGCATTCAGTGGGAGACAGAAAGCATAAAGAGAAACCTTTAAGCACATGTCTTAAGGAAGGGGAGCAAATTAAAAAGATGCTCTGAAAGTAATGGCTGTGGAGACAATGTCCATTAGCCAGACACAAACTGTAGTCAAGTACTAAACTCCCATAATAACCAGAGAAAACAGCAGCCCTTCACCCCTCCCATGACACTTCAGGGAGTAATACTGACTGCTGGTTTTTGAGGTCAAAATACCCACATGAAATGTTTTTTAAGAGCAGAAACAAAGTAATGAAAATTGATGAGCTGAAATAACATACCCTAAAACAAGGAGTAAAGTCCTGACCCTTTTGCCTTCAACTGGTGCAGTCCCCTCAAGACATGGTAGAATGTATTGGAAAGAGAATTATTTTTCTGATTTATATGAACTCACAGAACCAATGAAAGTCCATTGATATTTGTAATATTTTTGAGAGAATGTAATTCTGCTGTGTTCCTTCTAAGGGCAGACTGTGGCCCCAGGCTAGGTATGTGCCAGGCAGATGCTGGCATCTTCCTATGGTATTGCTGGGGCAGGCAGCACCATCATTCAGACTCACATTGCTCTCCAAGCTATGGGCAAGCTTTCATAGCCATTTCATCAAGCCATATTGGCAGTGAAGAAATATCACAAGCAGTCTACCCTGTACATGAATTACTTTCTAAGTAATACAAGCGAATTAATAAAATAATAAAGAGTGTCTGCTCTGGAATAAAAGGCAAAGGGAAAATAGCCTAAATGTATGGAGAACACTATTAATTGTCTGTAGGCCCAGTGCTTGAGTTTCATCTGCCCTCGTTTAGACTCCCAAAGAGTGAACTTCCCCCTCTGGGTATGAACGTACACTGAGTAATGATGCAATTGCCCCAGACAACAGATTTAATTCCCCTGGATTGCTAATAACACCCCAGATGTCCAGGCACTCATATCAAGCAGCTCAGCCCCATTTCGGCTCATTTGCTAGCTCACACCCTCATGCCCGAGAGATGACTGCCAGACATGCCATCCATCACCCAGCACTCTCATCCTCTGCCTTTCCCGGCCTGACGCACAGACCTGCTCCTTCCTGCCTCAAATGCCCAGTGGGCAGTGAAGGTGCACAGCAGGGATGGAGAAGGGGCTGGCCACAAACCTGAAAGCCATGTCACAGTTATCCATCTCTTAGAAAGCCTGATTAAAGGAATGGAGCTGCCTGACAAGCTGCCTTCCCCAGCCACAAGTGCTACTCCAGCACAAGTCTCTTTGCCTCTCTCAAGAGGCAAGCAGTCCCCAATGAACACATTCCAGTTTGGGTTTACTGGGATCTTGTCCTTCATCCATGTTGCAATTTCTGTGTTTTCAGGCTTCCCATATCTTTTGAAGGGAACACGTGCACACCGTGGACCTTAAGTCTCCTGGAGTAAGTAGAGGATGGAAGAAGAAGTTAAAAATAGAGGATATTTGGAGGTTATGGAGGTAACAAAGAGTTTTGCCTACTCAGCTTCCCACTCCTCACAGGTAGTCACCACAGAAGAGCCCAGGGAGGCAGAAGTCCTCCTTGGCAGCATCCCCAGATGCATCAGAGCCACCCAGAAACTTCATACCCCAGCCCAGCTGAATGACTAGCAAGCGTTCTCCCATCCATGCGATATCATTAAATATTCTGCCATTACAGACCACACTGGATCTTTGTCCCCAGTTGGAAGAAGGTCCCATGCTTTTGTCTTCCCAGACACACAAACAAGCACAACCAGTGGATCCCTCCTGGACAGAATTCGTGGGAGATGGTCAGCTTGTGTTCCAAGGCAGTGTGTGCCATGTCAGTCGGAGAAGGTGAGGAGCCAAGGGCAGAGAGGGTACATGTGGAAGGAGCTAACAGAGGAGAAGCAGTCACAGCTGTCACTCAGACCGAGTCAGTGACAGTGGGCTGGGAGTGACTGCCACAGGGCAGGAGTCATGAGCAGGTATTTGGGGGGTGTATGTGCAGTACTGCTGGTCACAGTAGTTGGCCATTGCTGTCATAGTGTCCAAAGGGGGAAACAACACCATGGGGCTGGCTCACCAGTCCTTTCCGTCCCTCAGCCTCAGGTTAATAGAATATGAAGAAACCCATGGTCTAATTTTGGCCTCATACTGGAAGGTATGCTGACAAATTAGTTGGTTGATGTGTTTGCAGAGCACATTCACAAATTCCCTCAGAGACCATGCACTAACCAGTACTAGTCATCAGCCTGGGCATGCACGGAAAAGGGCCAGCGGCCAGAATAGCTACAGTAGGTTTCACAGACACCTCTGGAGAGGTGGTGACAGCAATTCTGCTGACAGCCTTTCTAAAAGCTATTGCAAAGGCACTGCATAATGCACATGTCCTGCTTGACCTGAGGTTTTTGAAGTAGACCTTGTCCATGAGACCTGAAAACTGGGTTGCAGATGAAAGTCAGAGGATTTAGCAACCACACACAGCTTCCTGCAATGCCCAAACCTGCTCCTTTGGTCCTCTGAGCACGAACTAGTGATAAAGGCACCAGACCAAGTGTGGCAACTTGCTTTCAGGACCTGCCTTCTCTCTCCTGCTGTGTGTGTCTTCAGATACCACTTCTCCTGCTCCCCAGCCCAGATCACCACCCTTCCCTGGCCAGCCCCACCAGAGCCTAAACCACTGTACTGCCCCACAGCCTTAGTGCTTTCCTCAGTGCAATGGGTCCCCCTCAGCACAGTCAGCCAGCTTATTTACACCAATGGAATTGACTTTATTTGCCAAAAATAATTTGTTGGGGTTTTATGTCCAATACTTTCTAATCCAAGTGACCTAAACAGACTGGGACAGTGACAACTGAGATTTTAGCTGGGTACAAGGCTCAAACAAAGCAGCTGCTCTGGGAAGAGCTGCAGACTCCAGTGCTGGGGACTGCACCTGGCCCTGAGCACTGGGCAGGCTCTGTGGCACTGGAAGGCTCATACTGGAGTGTGATACTACTAAAGGATGGGAGGACACAGCAACAAATGTATTTACAGCAGAACACAAACCATGAATGTTGACTCTAGCTGCTGACTGTGTGTTTTATCTGAAACCTGTAAGAACTGAAGAATGACCCAGATTACAAGTATCATTTTTTTTTGTTTGGTCATTGTTTACCATTCTGATTTTGGGGGTTGCTTATTTCCCCCCCTCCCTCCCCCAGCTGTTGGCATGAGAAGATGGCAATAGCACGGTCTTATTCATTTAATACCATTTTGTGGATAATATATTTCATGTACATTATTTACTTCTAGAACAAAGAATAGATTAATTATTCAGTGTGGCAAGAATTGAGTGTCCAAATGCCTCTGATTATCATGAATTATGGATTGGTCTGTATGTATACATGTTTTGCTCTTATAAGTTGCCCTTTTAAGACTTTCCCTCAGTGGATTGTTCATCAATATGATCCTGATTCAGATTAGTAATCAAACATCAGTGCAGGTGTACACTCTGCCATTGACAAGACTTCTAGCCTTCAGCCCTGTGGCCTGCTCTCCTTGCTCCAGCATCAGGGACTAGTTTCATTCAAGAACATATATACGTGCTCCCTGGCCATGGCCACACACAGCTTGGTCACCAAAGGTCTCATTGCTTACCTCCTTGCTCTGGGCAGTGCAGCACTAAAGCTCGTGCTCTGTGCCAGCTGCTGGGAGGGAAGCTGATGCCGTCACTCTCTGCTGAGAAGGTGCAAGGGCTCTCCCAGACATGCCGGAGTCCTGCCAGCATGGTGGTAGGTGGAGCCTCCCCAAACGCAGGGGAAGCTGGCTGGTAGAAATTAGGCAGAGGCGGCAGATGTCTCTCTCAGAGAGACAAGCTGCTGTCAATCAGTGGTATCTTGCTCCTGTGCAAGGCAGAAGCTCTTTAGTCCCTGCTGAGTTTGTAATTTCCCCACCTGGTTCCCTCCTCTGGTATCTGTGACTGCCTCCAGCACTTGTCAGGCCATACCTGGAGTACCACATTCACTTCTGGTCCCCATAATTCAGGAAAGACATGGAAAAACTGGAGAAGGTCCCAAGGAAGGCTATGAAGATGATCAAAGAACTGGAGAATCTGCCCCTTGAGGAATGACTGAAGGAGTTAGGTTTTTAGCCCCCAGGGAAGAGGAGGCTCAGCATGTGCCTTTTCACAGTATTCCAGTACTTGAAGGGTGGCTACAAATAGGATGGAGGTCCTCCTCTCTCTTCACAAGGAGGCAGATGGAGTAGAGAGGGGGTAACAGATACAAGTTGCACCAGGAGAGATTTATCTCAATGTAAAAAAGAAATTTTTTACAGTGGGAACAATCATTCACTGGAACAGCCTCCTCAGGATGTGGTAAAGTCCCCGTTGTCAGAGGTTCTAAACATGCAATTGGTTGGGATGTGAGGTAATGTCATCCATGCTCCCTCTCACACAAATGGTTGGACAAGGTGGTCTTTCGAGATCCGTTCCAACTTGGTCACTTCTATGACTCTGGTTATTGTCCTGTATGAAAACAGCATTTCCAGACAAAGTTCTGCTGTCTTAGTGATGGCATTATAACCATGTACATTCATCTCCTGCTTCAACTTTGAGTAGAACCATCTCCTGCTTATGTATGTGTTTTCTACAAATGGCAAATGGTAAGGGAGTGTTGGCCAGGTGATACACAGCTATCTTCTTCTGAGATTGTGGGACTGGTGAGGGCCACAGAGAAACTAGCTTAGGAGTCCTTAAGAACAGGCATTTTTCAAACCCATGAAAACACAGACTTCTATACTTCAGGCACTTGATGCAGCTGAAAGTAATTGCTCCAGTGCTGAAAAACAAAATTGTTCTCTAGGGATGATAGTGTTCTTTAGTTAAAATCACAGGAAAATAAATAACTTACTTTTCTAAGAGAAAGCCAAAAATGTCATTTAGAGCAGAGCAATCATTCTTAAAAGGCAGCACTTGTCTGACACGGCTACAGAAACAGCACTCTTCTCAGGAAGGAGCTTCTCTGGTTATTATCGTAATTCGTGCAGGTCCAGCTGCCTTGCCAGCAGCATGCAGAGCAGCTTTAATCACAGTTTTAAACTAATGTGGCAGATATTTATGATAAGAACAGTGATGTCAGCTGTGTCAAATGCTGTAAAGAAAACTCAAAACAATCAGCTGTCAGATTGATTAAAACACCCTACATTTTCCTCTGAAAGTGCAGAGATAATTTAAGGAAAAATTACAAAGTGCAAAATTAATTTAATCAAACTATTTCAATGATAAATTGCATCTGGGAAAGTCCCCTGGGGTTGCGAAGAACATGTTTATATTGTCAGGTGTGTCAAAAGGAAGATTAGATGGAGACAATGTAATGGCAGGGGAGAAGCCGGGAAATCCTTTCCCTCAGTTCTCTGTGGTTGGAGCATCCCAAAAGTGCCACTCCAACCATGGCCAAGTGGTGTCCCCTGCCTGCTTTCTGCCCTCCTCAGACTTGCACCAATGAGAACACTTGATTCCACAGAAAGAATCAGAAATATCAAGAAGTCACTGAATGACTTTACTCTTCGGAATCTGCTCCAAAACCAGCAGCTCTGGGTGCAATTATGGAGCATCATCTGTCATTGTCTGTCCTGCTGTGGGGCCATACAACTGGGCCAACCTGTTGGCTGTGCCTTGCTGTTGTGTCATATCACCCCTTCTCTGACCACCTTGGTCCGGGATCACCCTGCTGTGGTGATGCTGGCAGGAACAGCCAGTTTCTGAGGGGCAGGACTACAGAGAGTGCACCTTCGTAAGGAAATACATCCTGTTCTTCTGTGTTTGCTATGCAAAATGATAAGGCTAATATGCATCAGGTGAAGGTGGGGCTAAACCAATTTGCTTTATATGATAGATGCAATCATAATCCATGTTAAAGAGTAAGCACATTAAAAGGGATGGGTAGGGGGATGATCAGACAGCCTCATTCATTAATCTTAAATTTAAAACAAACCCAACCCAAACTCATCTGCTTGCTTGTTTCTGTATTTTTAATAGCAAAATTAATATGGGGAAACACAAAAATGAAACACTAAGACTGATCACTTAGTGCCATGCATTAAATGTTATCATTCAAGAGTGTTGTACCCAGAAGACAGCAAATACTGTAGATATGTCAGGGATGATTCAATGTTACTGAAATAACTCGAGAACATAAGCTCTCCTTTACCACTGTCAGAATAACTAGACATGTTTGATTTAGTTCATGCTGCTGTGCCGTGTCGCTCTGCTTTTTCAGTTAACTCCTCAATTCAACCTTACAATTGGGAATTCAGATAACACAGCCCTTCAATTCTGATCTTAGTTGAATACCAATGCCATAATTTTATGCTTCCTTGCTTTCTCTACTCCCTGACCTTTCATGTTTCTTGAGGGACATCTCATTTCCTCTAGCTTTCAAACACCTTAACACTTATTTCTTCATATTGGTGATACAATTAAGTACACATCCTTAATTGAGTTACAAGCAAATACATAGAATAATAACAGGGTGTTTATCTTTGTCAACCCTAGACAGGTAATTAAATAGTCTCCTTCACACTCTTCTAGGCAAACAGAACCCTTTAAACTGATATGCTGCCTTTACATAATGTCAATAGACTGTCTTCTTCTCTCCTCTGTTTAGATGGCCTTGTGTATTCAATAGAAAATGCAAATTTGCCTTATTTGAAACCCAGCTGGGAATGAACCTAACACTCCTATTAGTCTAGTTCCTCTAGTTCAGAGTACACTGAAGTAGAATAAAAAGTTACTTCTTTGCTAGAGCTGACAGAGCACAATTCTAGAATGCCAACCATGGGTGCAAAGTCTGTTCAAATTTTTGGTGCAATACTTCCTGGTATGTGCTTGGATTAAGCAGATATATATCAGCTAAGCACAGCAGCACATCTTTTTCTATGGTAAACTGATGTGTCTCTATTAAAGGTCAAAGGACCTGACTTCCATCAGCTGTGTTGTGATTTGACCTTGGCTGGATGCCAAGGGCCTATTAAAACCACTTTACTACCCTCTCTCCTCCCCTCTGAAGTTGCAACAGAGAAGAGAGGAAAAAACCCGCTAAGGAATTTTGTGAGTAGAGATAGGATTGAGAGAAGGGCTGTCATTCGCAGGCAGAACAAACTCAAAGTGAGGATAAAACTTAGATTTATTACTAACAAAATAAGACTAAAATTAACTACCAACAGAATAAAGGCTAAGAAGTGAAAAATAAAACAGTCTTAAACCCAACAACCTTCTTCCCTCACCCCTCTTTCTGCACCAGCTCTCCCTTCCCCAGCGGTGCAAAGGGAATGGAAAAGGAGGGAGTGTTCCATTCCTTGGGCCAACAGCTTTTTATAATCAGATCTTTGCAGTCCAAAGATCTTCAATGGTTACAAGGGGACACTTACTGCATTATTATAGTCTTCACTATGGGCTACAGGGGAGGGTAATGGCTCTAAGTCCTTACCCTGTTTCCATGGGGTCCTTCCCACGGGTGACAGTCTTTGATAGGCCTCTCCATCGTGAGTCCATCTACCCCTTGGGCAACAGTTTTTTCCCAGTCTGCTGTCCCTTGGGTCACTCTGTCATGGGGTGCAGTCTTTCACAGACAAGCTGTGCCAACGTGGGTCCCCCACAGGGCCACGTGTCCAACCTGGGACAGCTTGTTCCAGCATGGGTATTTCGCGCCACTGGCCACCGGTCTCCAGCAGGACTTTTTTCCATCTTGGACCTCCCACAGGGGTTATGGCTTCCCCCCGTGTATCTACCTGCTCCATCATGGACTCCTCCATAGGCTGCAGGAAGGTTTCTGCACCCTGAAGGTCCCTCATGGGCTGCAGTGGCTTCAGTTTTTCGCTGATTCTGGGGGAGAGGGGGGAAAAGGCCCCCTCCTTTTCCCCCTGCTCCTCTGGCTGCAATGACGCTGATGACTGCTTGCCCTCTCAGGCTGGAATTTCTTCTGCAACACGACCTTCTCTTCCTCTGTTCTTACATGTGTTATCA
Source organism: Oxyruncus cristatus (assembly GCA_013399855.1). Lineage (NCBI taxonomy): Eukaryota > Metazoa > Chordata > Aves > Passeriformes > Cotingidae > Oxyruncus > Oxyruncus cristatus. The sequence goes on from VXAY01002893.1 coordinate 124,995, forward strand.
CAGAAGCACAGTAATTGGCTCAGCCTTGGCCAGAAGCAGGAAGATCGCTCCTGGACCTGGCTATCATTGGCTCTCTCATAGGACAGTGAAACTTCTAGCAGCTTCTAGCTGAAACCACCTTGTAGGCCCTCCCCCGCCACTACTAGAACCCATGACAGCTGAGGACACAGGTGACCTGCCACTCGTGTCTTGTCCCTTTGCCCTTTAGAAGCGGAGGAAACCCTCTGGTGTTCAGCAAGGTACTTATTGCCAAAGGCTCTGTTGAGGAGCAGCCTAATTACAAAACATTTATGTAAGGCTGTTGAAGAGGAATGGTCACATGCCAAAGGCTCCAAAGCACAGTCAGTTTGGATTTTGTAATCAACATGCCACTGGCTGAGCCTGCAACCCAGTCTCGGATACACCAAGATGCAGAAATCTGGTTTCAGCTTATACTTTTTTCTGCTCTCTATCATTCCCCCACTGCTCTCCCTGGGGCTTGGTACTTCTCCTGCTACCTCTTCGATGGCATTGTGTCCTCTTACCATTTTTCACTACAGGCCCCAGGGATCTTAATACTCCTGAATTAAAAGATACCCACATGTAGCACAGACTACACAGACCTTTTGGGTAGGAACAGCCATTTTCCAGCTTATGGTTTGTGATGAAATCCAGTTACAAACATTAGGATGCATTTCAATCGAGTGTTGTGTGGATTATGGATCCTATTGTAAACAAGCCAGCTCATAGCAAGAAATGCAAGAACATTTGCACTGAAATCACTCCATCCTATTTTCTGCAAAATTGCTCTTACACATATATCATTGCTTTTCTATACACAAGAAAATACGTAGAGCATAAATATTGACATTTATATTGTTCATACTTTACATGCTAAAGAAATCATTATTTTTTAAAAGCCTTCAATAAAGATGGCTGTTGGAAGGTTAAGAGAAGGAACAAACACCTTAGCAGTGCCACGCAGTGGTTCTGTTTCCTTGGAGATCCCTTTTAATGTAGAAATAAATAAGAAGAGCTCACGGTTCCTAGCGACATGCCTTTTTTACCTAGTCTTTTAGACAGAAAAGAAGTATAAAAGAAGAATATGGCAGTGCCTTACCCCAATGGTGATGTTACGTAGCCTCACGTCAGTGATACTCAGCTTTTAAAAGCTCCCTTGGGGAACATGCACTTATTTGCAATTGAATTATACATGACAAATAATAATTTCCTACTGCTATTGCCATTCTGTTTTTATACATCAATATTTCACCTTCATAAAAAGAGTTTTGGAGAATTTTCAAATGCTCAGATAGAAAAACACTCAAAAAGCCACAAAACCAAAGCTGATCATATGGCTTGGATATACTGTAAGGTAAAAGCCTTGGGTGCCCAAAGACGTGTCCAGATGCCAAATATCTCTTCTCGGAGATGTACAAGTAACGCCCTTGTTTCAGATGTATTTCTGCATCATGAAATCAAACAGAAAAGTTCCAGGAGAGAAATTACATAGAAAAGAGCTTGATAGCCTTTGTTCTGGTGCAGCAGGCAGCCAGATGAGAGGGTGCCAAAGGTGGAGCAAAGGAGACCAAAGGAACAGAGAGCAGTATTATCAGGCCAGTACTACCTGGTACCATACTTGAACTCCAGATGGAACCCGTAAAAGAAAACAATGGAAATAGTGAAACGTCAGGACAGCAATGAGAAAGAGGAAAAGCCTGGGGAGACTGGAAGCACTCAGAAATGCTGCTGTGGCCATAAAAGGAGCAAACAGGGCTGAGCCTGAGAGCCAGGAACTGGCAGGGAGAGGAAAGTCCACAGTAGATCTAGTAAGGTTCGCCCCCACCTCCCATACACTGTGTGGCACTGACTGAAACTGATAGGTGATATGGTCTGTCTTTGCAGGCTTTTTGCTTAACAGATATGGAAGCTTATTTTCTCTATTTATGACATTCATTCACACTTGCTTAGAGCAGAACACAGTGAACTCTGATTCAGTGAGGACTAGAACTACCTGAGACCTTGTTGAAACAGATATTTAGGCCACCTTTAATAATGTGCCCAACAAACTTGCAGCACAGGCAAGTTCTCCTGAGCTGAGAAAGTTGGTACATGAACAAGGATCTAAGGGTCCCAGATGCTAAAATTTACAATTATACTTTTCCTCTATTTGACCCATGTTTCCGTCCTTTTTTAATGAAGACAGTGTTCAAGTTGTTCAGTTGTTTGAGACAAAAAACAACTATGCAACATCTATCACTGTTTGATCACACTGAATCCTGTAAGGAAAATTAAAAGTAGAAATCACTGGTGTGGAGTGACATGTAATTTGAACTGAAGCACGTTACTGCAGATCTCATCTGTAGGGAGCCATAGGAAATGGATTTGCCAGACTACCTTAAAAATGACTGCTGCATTTTGAAATGTGGAGTTATTTTGAAGAGAACTAATTTTCAGTAGAGGGAGCTGCAGGATCAGGTCAGAATTAAAATACTGAATAGCAGTCACTGCAGTAAGGTAGATTAGAAAGTATTTATGTTAACACACAGAATTATTAAACAGTGTACCAGAGAGTTTATTATCATAAAATTATTTAAACTTTAGAACTCTCCAATGTATCTTAGCATGTGGAGAAACAAGTGATGCATATAACTGCATGTAAAGGCATTGTTTGAGCTTTTACTGAAAAATAATCTTCTCTTTTCCTGGATTATAGGCACTGACTTGAGATACAAAGACTCCAAAAGCAAAACAAAGCTATATTTCTTTCCTTATTGAAAGCTAGTGGCAATATTTCCGATATGATAACTATGGACTGCAGGTTCGGAGACTCAATCAGTGCACATAGGAGAGCAATAAGCAGTTATCTCTGCTGTCTCCATCCGCTCATATTTGTATGCAAAATAATCTGCTTCTACCCAAAGGCAAATTTTCTCTAGATGTGTCATTTTCAAGTGTTGTCCTTTACACTCAGCACATGCTGAGCCTTTTCCTCTGACACAGCTCTACCAAGGCAGGCCAGTCAGTGACATCTGTGCCGTTCACAGACATTTCATGTTGCTCGGTGCTAGTGAGCCTTCTCTGTACTGACACCACTGTGTCAGTAGTGTCAGCCAAGATGGAAAAACAAGATCTTGACAGGGTCTTGAACAGAGAAAAATGAGGTTACAGCAAAGTATTTGATGTTATTTACAAGTCTTGGTGTACATCCAAGAATCCAAAAATGTCCTCCAGTGAACCTGTATGAAGAGGCCTTGAAAACAAATACACCTTTGTCACAATTATTTCATCATGTCAAATTGGTCCCAAATATTCACAGGCACAAGTATGTTCAGCCCCTGCAACTCTGTTGCACAGCAGTTCACAGGCTGCAAGTCCATTTCAGGCATTGTTAACACCATCTCTGCCATCTCCTCTATTTTGTATAAGCTGTTTTGTCTGTTTTACGTGTTGCTCCCAGTGTCACTTCTGCATTTTAGAGGCAGAGCATGGCTTCTGTCAGAGCCATCAGTTCACATCCTAACCCAAGGTCCTTTGCCAGGCATGTTCCACATCAGTGCTCCTGAGGACTACAGGTTACCCTTGCTCACCTGTATTGGCTGCACAGCCATGGAGATATCCACTTCTTTTTCCTGGTACAGACCGGGGTTTCTAGCACACAATTCAACATGTATGAGAGACAACGACTGCACCGTCATCAACAACGCCTACTCGTCTGCTAAAATGTCTGTGGCTGTAGCTTGAAGATGGTGGCAACCTCATTTCCTGATGGATATCTTGGATCACACCTTCACATGGCCCATAGCCTGTTGCTGCTGTCTAAGGCATCAGTCGATGTCAGTAGAGAGGGCGCTGCAGGGGTCACTGTTGCCTGATGTGAGTTTCCCAGTGTTTCTGAAGACAGCAGAGATGCATTCCCACTGGCTTCAGGAAAAACGTTAAAACCACAGTAACTGTAGTTCCTTTTACCACCACCTTTCATTAAGAGCATAGGAAGGCATTTTCCACTTCACAGGAAGCTCTGGCTGTCACCACTGCAGGATGTATGCTGTGTCCTGGAACTGAAGGGAATTCAAATACAGCTATTTGTGCTTTTAAATGGGAATAACATTCATTCCCTTAGCCCTCACCCATGCTAAGTGGAGAACAGAGTTCTGGTATCTCAGTAGCCTTTGTTGGAAGATAGAAATCAGAATCCTTGGTAGAAATCAATCCAAGCAGCTGTAGCCTTACGCTCCCCTTGGCTGTGCGATGGAAGGTGTATTGTGTCAGGTTCCTTCAGTAAGGGCGAGGTGGATCAACAACCCTTTCACTGCCTTTTTCTTTTTTTTCAGCTCCAGTGAAAACACTGAACAGAGTCTACTTTGCTAATAAATTCCTGCTGTGCTTTCTCATTGCAGAGTTACAGGACAGATTTACACCAGACCAGTGAAATTTTCTCCAACAAATGAAGGCAGGGCAGACAGTAATGGCCTTCAGTCCCAAACCTGAGCAGTGCAATACAGTGCAGTATTTTGTTAAGTTGGTGGTTAAGTTGGGATTGCTGAGCCTGCATAGCCACTGATCTTTGGATATTCCTGCTCACTGGATTGCTCTTCTGCGCCAGTCCATCCAGAGGGAGCATTACTGCCCAGTATTCTTACCACACCAGTTTCAAGGTGGACTCCTGTGAGCACAGGTGACAGCAAAGCTGTGCTTCCTCCCCACCTCACCTTCCTCCAAGAGATTGTAAGCTCTTTTATGCAGGAAAAAAATACAAATTCTTCTGTTCGCTCAAAGGTTTGCCTACCCACACAGTAGAACAGATAGTACTGTCTGCTGTTCTGGTGAGAGAATACGCCTGGGCTTACTCTTTCCCAACCCTGCTACCAAGGTGTTGAGGGTTTTTTGAAAACCTTTACTAGAAAATTGCAACCACAGCAACACCCAGGTGTTCAGGTTTTGCCTGTTTTCCCTAGAAAATTCAAACACTATAAGACACAATGGAAATGGGAGGCTCCAACCATCTGAGAGCTACTTACTGGATTGATTTTTGGGATAGGGAGAGCATCTACCAGCAGAGTAATCCTCAGAGTAGTTATTTATCTGATAGATATTGCTGAGGGGAGATATCTACTTTAAATGCATCTATCAGAGCTTTAGACAGCGTTATGTGAAAACATGGTATTTAGGAACTTAGAGTATCTGATTTGATTGAAGACTTTGTGCAGATATTCCTTTTTCAGAGCCACCAGCTCTCTTCTAGAAATTCTGTTCTTTGGTGGTAAACAAAAATCAGCCTCAAGCAGTTTTTCTTGATATCAATAGGTGCTTGAATATTGTGGGGTTTTTTTCATTGTCTGTCTGAACAGTAGTACTGTTTAGGCAAAGAACAGAAGACTGAGAGGAAACAAAATAACCCAGGGAGGGAATTCCCCCAAAAGCAAGGAGATGGTCTCTGTGCCCACCTGTAAATATATCAAGGGAGATTCAATTAAGTGAGTAACCAAGGGTTTCTAACTAAAAATCTTTAAGCAATCCATTCTGGTGGCTAATCTGCTTTGCAGAATATATATCACTGAAGGCTCAGAAGAACAGGTTGCACAAATAATGGGCCAGGAACTGCATAGATATTTCTGTAGGAAAGCATCTTCTGTGGGGACTTTCCCTGATGTTACAAGGCCTATGGGGCAGACCCTTAGCTGGGGTGAGTTGCTATCCCACCACCTTAACTTCAGCAGCATTGAAACACTCACCTAGCATTTTTTTCTTGCTGTCCAATCTCCCCTTTGCTAAAATACAGCTACTAAATATTAAAGTGAAAAATGATATTTGGCAGATTACATTGAACAGTGATTCATAGTTTTGCACATTGCTGCAGGAAATCATGAAGCTGCTTTTACAATTCTCCTTTACAGCTATTCTATCAATGCTACTATTATGGTAAAGTTTGTGAGTGGAAATACAAAGAGTGACCCGACATTTTTTTAGTAATGTGTCTTTACAACAGTGATAACACTTTTATTCTATCAGTTGTAAATAGTCAAACTTCTAGCAATCTACTCAAACCTTTAGTGCTAGTTTTACTGTGCAGTTACAGCATACATACCAGGGCAATGCTTTCCAGCAAAATAAATGGAAAAAAAATCTGTATTTTGTATTCCTATTTCTTCTTGTTAATATTTGTTTTAAAGTTGTTCTCTTTCATACCTTCCAGAATTTTAATTTTTTAATTTGCATCACTTTTGTTATTCTTTCAGTATTTTTCCTGTATGAATAATTACTTTTCCCCTTATATTTTTCCTATTCTACACTATTGAAATACTTAAAAAAATAAATTAAAAATATTAATTTTATTTATTGTTGGAGGACTCCTATGAAATAAGGCAGAAAATTGCACCTTTGGTGAAATAGCTACCAACAAGAGCAAATCACCCTTTCAGACATATAAGAGTCTTAAAGGAGCAAAAATTTTTTGAAGACAACCTCATTGGCAATTTTGGTAGGTACATATTATTAATCATTTATAAACAGTAGGAAACTGAATAAAAATAATTGTTAATCCTCTCATTGCAGAGGATTTGAAAGGCATGACTGAAGAATGAATGCCCCACCCCCTTCTAATTAATGGGACTAGTCACTCATTAACTAAGAACATGCATAAGCCTTTGCTAGATGTACATCGTGTGCATGGCAGTGGGTAAGGCAGAAGTGTGGGAAGACTGTTGCTTAATTCTGGAACAAATTGTTTACTGCAACTTAAACACCAGTTAGAATCTATTAAATTACTTAACTCTCCTGTTGAAAATTTGAAATAAGAGCAATGTCACTGATGCAAATAAAAATGATGAATTCCTATGACTCATTTACTTCATAGGAATTATGGTAGGAGTTCTAGGGAAAGGAATTCTGTGTTCAGTTCTGGCCCCTCACTAGAAGAAGAACATTGAGGTGCTGGAGTGTGTCCAGAGAAGGGCAATTGAGCTGGTGAAGGGTCTGGAGCACAAGTCTGATGAGGGGCAGCTGAGGGAGCTGGGGTTATTTAGCCTAGAGAAAGGAAAGCTCAGGGGAGATCTTATCACTCTCTACAAATACCTGAAAGAAGGTTGAAACCAGCTGGGGGTCAATCTCTTCTTCCATGTAACAAGCAACAGGACAAGAGGAAATAGATGAAATGGCCTCAAGTTGAGGCCAAGATGAATTTTAGGGCTCAAGATGATCTTTCAAGTCCCTTCCAATACAAATTTCTATGAAGGTGTGTCAGATGAAGTTTACATTCAATATTAGGACAAACTTCTTCATGGAAAGAGTTGTCAAGCCCCGGAACAGGCTGCCCAAGGAAGTGGTTGGAGGTATTTAAAAGACTTGTAGAAATGGCACTTAGGGACATGGTTTAGTGGTTGACTTGGCAGTGCTGGATTAAGAGTTGGACTTGATCTTAAAAGTCTTTTCTAATCTACACACTTCTAAGACTCTATTATTTTAATACTTGAATTGCAAGACAGATGAGTTTGTAGAAACTTCTGATTCCACACCTCTCAGGACATGGTGAGAAATGATGAAAAGCTCATGGGTCAAGCTAAGGATAGGGAGGTCCCTCAGCAGTTACAGTTAGGGGCAAAACAAAGTCAACCTGGAGAAGATTAATTAATTTATTGCTAACTAATACCAGAGTAAGACAGAAATAGAAACAAAACTCAACCCATCACCTTTCACCCCTGCCATCTTCCTCTTTTGCTTAACTTTACTCCTGACTCTTCTACCTCCTCCCCCCCACCTTGAGCAGTGCAGGGGAATGGGAAATGGGGGTTCTAGGGAGTTCATAATACTTTCTCTCTCCCACTTTTTCCTCCTTCCTCAGGAGGGAAGGGTCCCCCATGGGCCACAGTTCCTGCCAGAAATATCCTCTCCATGGCTGTAGGTCCTGCCAGGAAACTTGCTCCAGCATGGGCTCTCCATGGGCCGCAGCTTCTCTCAGGGCACACCCAGCTGCTCCAGTGTGTGGTCCTCCATGGGCTGCAGGTGGATCTCTGCTTCCCATGGACCTCCACGGGCCACAGGGGCACAGCTGCCTCACCATGGTCTTCATCACGGGCTGCAGGGGAATCTGCTCTGGTGCCTGGAGCACCTCCTCCCCTTCTTCACTGACCTTGGTGTCTGTAGGATATTTATTTTCCCCTCACTCCTATCACAACTGCTGAGCAGCATTTTTTACCTTTCTTAAATGTGATATCACAGATGTGCTAGCAAGGTCATCCCATCAGCTCAGCTTTGGTCAGTTGCAGGTCCATCTTGGAGCTGGCTGGGGAACTGACTCTGACATGGCGGGGGGCAGCTTCTGCTGTCTTCTTCCAGAAGCCACCCTTGCAGCCCCCATGGCTACCAAAACCTTGCCACGTAAAACCAATACACTTCAAAACCAGAAATCTCTACAGTGCTGAAAAACGTTTGCCTTCTGTGCCCATTGTTTATCTACAATGAACATGTTTTACTTCTGTAATAATTATTGCAACAAAATTCTAACCCCACTATTTACCACATACTATTTATAGTATAATACATATTTCATGCTTCTTAGAACAGCAGTTTCCTTTCACTTTTTGTAGTTTAGACTTTTCCACAATAATAACTCTAAACACCTGCATTATATCTAAGTTCCTTCTCCCCCTTTCCATCTTTAGTTTACCTTGGTTAGTTTTAGCCCAAGTCCCGCTTCACTTTCCTTCACTCTTGAGTGTTTGTTCACACTCACAATTGCCACAAAGCTGTGGTCAACCCAAACGGAAGGTTATGAATTGCTCCACCCGGTTTGATCTGCCCACACTGGTTACACTGAGCACTCCACTGCCAGATTTCTGTCAAACAAAAGTGAGGTATCTTTTTCAAACCAAGTTGTGAAAAGAAGAAAACCACTGTATTGTTGTACAATGCTGTTTTATTTTTTCAATGAAATGCCCTAGCGTCATAAAACAACATATTTTCTAATCTTGAAGCCAGCAAGATTGGGAAAAAAGAAAAATCAAAGTTGGTTTTCCTATACATAATTTTCATACTGAGACTACATTCAGAGGAAAAAAACACCCTAGAATTAAAATGTAAGCAGATATTACTTACACAGCTCTTTTCTTAAAAATAGACTGGACATGTCGTACAACTCACGTATGGTGCTTTGCTAGTTTAATATGCTACAAATAGAATCATTCAAATGCAACTATGCAGCTTTTCTATTACCTAAGACTTTTAAATATTATGTTGCAATACCTTTATCATTTACTTCATACTTCTTTACCATACTACAGAATGATGTTTTCTCCTTGTTTTCTGGTGGCTTTTTCTCAGAAAGGGGGCCTTTGTGGAAGCAGAAAGCACTCAGTTTCACATATTAAAATATTCAAAGCATTTCCATGTACATTCACTATGAGATTAAGTCTCCATTTTTCAAGGAGGGGTCTCATGATTTGCTAGTAAACTACTGGAAAGGGCTGGTTTGTATTGACTCCTGTTCTCAGAAGCCAACACAAGAACGTGCTCTGGGAAAGCTGCAATGCCTCATAAACATCCTCACTGTTGGTAACCTGAGCGTGCACCATCATATCCTGCACAAGAATTACTGTAACTTGAAGTCTGGGTTCTCTCACAATATTCATGGATAAACCACAATAACTGTAGAAATTTTTTAACAAATGACACTTCAAAAAATATTTACATTTGTAGAATGGCATGATTTCATTTTCAATGGGGTTCTTAGTTTAAAAGTACTATTTCATTTATTAAACATGGCTTTAAAAATACAGTATACATAACACCTGTGTTAAATGTCTGAAAAACACTGGATGAATCAGCATTTCAACTCATTGCATTAATATGAAAAGTAAAGAGCAGTAGTTTTGGAAAGTATTCAAGTATTTCCCTGAAATACTATATAACAAAAAACAGATCCTAAACTTTGTACGATTGTACTTGAGGCAAATATAATTTGCAAATGCTTTTTGTCATATAGAGCAGTATGAATAATACTTGTAGCAAAGATATAGCACATGATTTTGATATTACACAAAACTGGAATGTAAATAACTTCAATAGAAAAAAATAGCCTGCCATTTCTAACAGTTTTCAAGTGCTTCAGTAATAAAATGACCAATCACTATGGCTTACACAGACCAAATATATGAGAGACATGAAACTAATACAAACTGGATGACAGAAGTACCAATAAATACATATGAATACAGCTGTTCAGAGGCAAAAAACCCACAGATGTAGTAAGTTTTAAAGAGAACTTTAAAGAACACTTAAAAAAAAAAAAAAGAACAGGGGCTAACCTCTGATCCTCAAACAGGAATAAGCCTGTATAAGATGAGCAAAATTTAGCCCCAAGACTAAACACAAAACATGTATGTGCCACAATACACAAAACCATACACAATTTAAATAATCACTCCATAGCTCTATATGACAGTCTAATGTTTTTGTAATAAAAACAAATTAGCACAGTGAATTCCTTATTTATGAGATGCCAGTTCCTTCCCTTGACTTCAAAAATAATTTTGTTTCATATTTAGTTAAATAAACATTATTTCAAAGACTTTCCATCACCAAATCATATTTCTAAACTTTACATTTTAACGCCTTATTTTGCAAAGACATTTTAACATATGGAGTAGAATGTCCAAAGACTTGTGTATTGAAGAGGGAAGCTTTTCATATGTTAATGTTAGATATTAAAAAAAAAATAAAACTTGCTGGTGTTTGAGAACTTATTTATGTTTTCCTTCGCCTGTGTCTTCCTGATATAAGTATTACTGCAAGTTGCTTGCAAGATCACTGTGTGGTATTTGGTGTCATCCAAACAGTCATAAACGCTTTATAATCCCAAAAAGCATGATGCAAGGAAGCCTTCATAAAGAGAATATATAGGGTGAGGTGTGACCTGTATACAGTTGTGCTTTTATTCTCAAAGTATTTGCACGGTCTTATTGTTATTACTTAAAGCCAGGAATGTGTGTTTGAATTGCATTGATAAGTTGCAAGGTATTGTCAGCATTACAAAATGAAAGATATTAATAAAAAAAAAAAGGATGCAAATGACAACACTGTTGCCCAGCATTTAAGCCACATGCAACTATATAACACTCCCAGCAGAAAGCATCTTCTCAAACACTGAAAATGTCTTGTCTTGATGCCAATGGAAAGTCCAATGTTTTATAACACACAGATATTATTGCAACACAATTGCTAAATTAGCTCTCTAGAAAAGCACAGATAATTTATCAGTCATCATGAATACATATAGGCTAATCCTCTCTTTTCTAACATAACTTAGATTAACTTGCTCCAAGACACATTTAATGATTACAATGGTTTTAAAAAAAATGACACAATGCAGTAAGATGTCTAAAATTATACAGAAGCCATAAAAAAAAAAAATCTAGAAGTTTAAAATACTTGTCAATTTGACTAAAATGCATATTTACTCAATTTCCTTGAGCTTTTATTTTTTCTTCTCCCCACTGGAGGAACAATGTCTATAGTAATTGTTCAGCGCTACTCTGACTGTAGGCAGCTTCATCTTTACAGTTTTCCTCAATTCCCCTTGCAAATAGTTTCATTAACTGGCAGTGAACCCTGAAAAATATGGAAATCAATTAGTAACAAATAAATGGGTACTACATATTTCAGCCTAATAATTTAATTCAAATAATCCATTCATTTCAAGCAGTTGGACAAAGTTTCTTACTCCAGACTACAGAGACCACACTTCCATTCTTAATGCAATCCTTCCCTTCATGTATCCTCATTTACTACTCTTGTTCACACAAAAAGTTCTATGGGAACTTAGATGAGACAATCTTTTACAACATACATTATTTAAAAAAATCACTTTGGGACTGCTAAGTGATTATGTTTTAATGGAACACACTTGCCTGTAAATATTATGGGTTTGCTTCCCTTCATTCTAAAACAACAAACAAAACCAAGCAGCCAAAACTAATCTAAACAAAAAAACACCTCTTCAAATTTCACAGACTTCTCTTCTAATTTGATTACGTGCACAACTGCAAAGTTCTTTCACCATATGCAAAGACTGGAGATAAGACTCTGTGCTGTGTGTCAAAAACAACCGAGGCACATTCAGTATTTCTGTAAGACAAAGATGCTTACTTAAGCTTAATAGGAAAAGCTATTGCTCAGAGTAATGAGGCACTCCACTAATTCAAAAAGAATCCTCCCCACATCACCTTCACTTTCAGCACTTCAAGCACATAATACCACTTCCTAAGTACTAAGTATGACTTCAAAGGCAGGGCCATCTATCTCTCAGACTGATCAGTTACAACACATACGTGGCTGCAGTATTCTTTGGAAAGGATTCAAAAAGGTAACAAAAAAATTTAAGTTTATCATCAGAAGACTCAAATTTGCTATGCACAGGCACCTTTCATGGATGTCTTTATGAGCATTTCTAAAATCAATGAGAAGGCTTAATGTGTTCTGCTATACACAGAGAAAAATCAAAGCTTACCTCACTTCAATTGCTGAGCTATCCAGAGTTTCTCCATCACAATTCCAGGTGCTATTAACAACATTACAGCAACAGGCTGGATGATCCCTGCAGAACTGGCCAAAACGTTTCTTTCCTATGTCCATGACATTGCTTTCATTGTCTTCTGAAAGCTTTGATGTAAATTGAAAACTCTTCACCCGATAAACATCAACAAATGGGAAGTCAAACTACAAAAAAAAAAAAAAAAAGGCAAGTCAGGCAATTACAATTAAATACACTTGATGTGTAAAGCAACTCAGCATGCAGCATTTTGTATTCAAGAAAAGTCTGTCCACTCCAATTTTCTAGAGAAGGTTATCTGAGGCATAGAGTGATTTTTGTTTTTGAAAAACCGCACAAGCCAAAGACAATAAAGCCAAAATGGAGCCCTGCTTCTCAATGGTCCTCCTCAAGCAGCTGCAATACTGCATTTTTATAGAAAACCAGGTAACATTTTCTGAGATTATGAGTAAAAGGAGTATAAAAAAATATTTAAAATAACCTATAAGGAATATAACATGGTATCAAAATCAAAAAGGTTTAGATTGTATTTCTGTGCCTGCCTCAGGACCTGTTCAACTATAGTCCTTAAGACATATGGGCTTTTATGAAAGTCTTTTGTCCTTGCACTTGTGACAATGCCCTGAAGGTGAGAATTCCATGGCAGTGTGATCAAATCACAGAGCTGGGGGTACATGAAAATAGGAATAGAGGGCAATATTATTAAATTCCAACAAAATAAAAACAATTTTAACTAGTTAATTCAGCTAGAAAAAGAAGGTCAATTAAAAGATTGCTCTTAAAGCAGAGGCTGCAGATTTACACTACAATATTGTACAAATGCTTTAAAACAAGATTCATAAATTAAAGGGACAATCAAATTAGAGGGCTCCTCCACCTGCCCTGAAAGCAACTTAACTGATATGGACTTAAATATTTAGTAAGCTGTAATGAATAGAGACAGGTCATTTAGCAAAGGCACTGGAGTATGTCTGTGTGTGTCTACGGGAAGGGGATGGCAAGGAAGTAAAAGTGAACAAGGAAACTGTTTACCCATAAACCAGTCTGTATTGACATACAGTCACCCTTTTCTTCCTTTTTCTTTTCATATTTCCTTAAGTGTCCAAAAGGATAGTATTATGGTGGACACTAACCTGACATAAGGACATATGTACAACCCTGCATTTAATTTAAACTGCAAAACCAGCATAACCCAGGGAGAAACCTGAAGCATTGGAAAGGAAATGGCCATAGCAGAGTTGGAGGGACCTTCCCTCAGCTTTTAACCATAGACAGAGCGTGAAGATGTCAAACTTCATGCGTGGAAGCAGTGGTTCATGGATATGAGGCTCACTGAGCTCTGTGCTTGTCCAAACAGCTCAGGTGCAAAAGCTGGCTGCAGAGTCACACCTGTACATGCTCTCATGTCTCAAGCCCAGGCAGAATATAGTCCCTTGATAAATGTGATAACCAGTTTGAAAGGTAGCCAGGGATGGCTTCAAATCATTAAAAATATCAAGGGAACAATGAGTGAGAAGGAGTTAAGGGAAGAAGAAGAGACAGAACAGCAGGAAGGAGGTATATACATACATACACAATGTCCCAGGGACTGGTAATGAGGAAATAAAGGAGAAAGAATCTACACAAATTCTTCTACAGAGCATCATAAATATGTGACATTTGTTATTGCTTATTTGCACGAGATATGTCATTAGTCCATTGTTCCGTTAATTTCCAGAACACGTTAATGACACTAGGTTGTGACAAATATTAAATGTGTGTATTCACAGCCATAGCTCTGGTTTCAACAGATACAACAATGCAAAGCAGTGATGAATCTTCCCTTCTGACAGCTACTATATGCAAGAAATAATTTTGAAGCTGAATGCATAAAGCTCATAATCTGGTCACATATATGTAGTAAAATTCTGCTAAAAGTCTGCAGTTTACAATCAAACTGCAGTTCTGGTAACTTTCTTCTAAATCACATTTTTATACAGTTTACAAAAGTGATTAATTATTCCTTACCACATTTACCTCAGCTATGTCATGCTGTGAGTAGTTTTTCATGCTGTGAGTAGTTTTTCATGACAACTAAATGGGGGCACTGTTGTGATAACTCTAAATATAGTCCAAACAGCAAATACATGGAAAATGTTAGAAAACCAAATTCAGTTGGCAAAAATGGAATTTTGTTAGAATGCTATGGCCGAAGACTTGACTTGGGTAAAATGTTTTGGACTGCCCTTTTTTTATTAATGATACACATGCTAAGATTATGTAACCCAAAATGTATAAACTTTAAAAAACAAACTAAAAAACCTGCTTTGTAGATGATATTTTTGTCACATAAGATATCAGTATTTACAGCCTAGATGGACTCTGTAGAATTCACTGTCAAACAGAATACACACCTGATCATCTTGGTTTGTATGTCTGACAAGATACCGTAGAAAATCAAATCTGGAGCATTTACGAACTAGAATGAGATCTGCTGAACCATCTGCCAAATGAGCTGCTGGTGAAAGACCTTTTGGACTTCGTGGACAGGCACAGCTCATATTTACTGCATTGATGGCTAGAAACTTCCCTTTAATAACCTTCCATTCTTCTTCACCTTCTGAAACACATCAATAAAGACATGGATATAGGTTGTCGTTTGATCTATTCACAAGAACACTAAAAAGCAATCATTCATTATTGGCAACTTGAAGTTTTTACTAGGCATACCCACATACTGTCAATGAATATCTAAAATAAACTACATTTGAAAAAATACATGTTTTTCACATACTAACAAAGAAAGTTGCTTTCTCCCTTCCTAAACAAGGTAGAGGTTTTGAGGCATATTAACTGGTATGGACTTGGAAATCTAACATTATTCAGTTCCCCACATTTGGAGAACTTACAGTGATTTTCAAGGCACTTTTTTGATGGGACTATAGTTGATGTTTATGCTATATGTTCCATGTTCTGAAATTCTGGTATTCTTTACTGTCTCAGTTTTAGGAAAATCACATTTACTTTAGAGGACCATTATTACAATTGTCTAGGTTATTTTGAACCAAAAGTCTACTATGCATTCATTTTGAACCGACCTGTTCCAAGCTCTGCACATCAGTAAAAAAA